>JAQGBW010004187.1:0-14308 GCA_034698625.1 Julus scanicus
CACTGATGCGTTTGTTTTCGAGCGCCACGCAACGTTCGAAAACGGCAACAAACGCATCAGTGTGTAGTAGGCTTAACGAAGGACCAAGCTCTTCCCATCCTCGTCTAAATTCCCTCTCCGAAAATTTGCAAACTGTTTTATCGGGCGCAACCTCAAAGCAAATATACTTTGCAGTCGCTAATGTTTCCTCCGGGATCTGCGGCTTCGTCAATACAAATTGATTGGCAATTCGTATAGCGTTCGCCCCGAATCAATTGCGCCCGAAGCCAAACGCATTGAAATTTGATGTGAATTTAACCACTATTAAAACTGCTGCCAACAGCTGCTTGCTTGTTCTGAATGGATGAACACGCGAAGGTACATTTAGTTGGGAACGCCGATGCTCTGGCTGTTTTCAAAAGGGAACAGTCTCATCAAGCTTCTCTACTTGTTATTCTTTCGTTTTAATGGCACCTAAACAATTGAACGAAATGCACGGGTTGCCATGACAATACCTAAGATCACCTGCAGACTTCCTCCATTCATGCCAACTTGGTGTATCGCGATTTTCCTCCTGTGGTTTACTGAAGACGCTCTTGGCAAAATTTTGTCTTGTGACATTTAAGGGGTCTCTGTGAAACAAGTTGGGATATTTTAGAAAATATCTTACAGATTTGTTTACATGGTCGGTCTATATTTATAATAATAACATGCAATTTACGTTGAAGATAATATTGTTTATGTAACGCAATAAACTATATATACTAATGTTTTCTATTCCATAAAATATACTTTTAAAATGTATTACCATTCTACGGATAGTTTCCACGACAACAAGATTGGATAAAGACATGTACATACATTAGTTATGCTAATTCGTTAATTTTGGAAATGTGCCTAATAAATTAATTCTTTTTTTAAATTATGCAACAATATAAAGATACAACAAAAAAGCTACCATAGCAACAGACATTAGCAACATGGAAACGAGAAGATGAAGTACGGATAATGATAGCGTGTAATTAAAATCATGCTTTGATCCAAAAAGAAATTGGTTTTTTTTAAGCAGTTTTGGTAGTCCAACCAATAACTACTACACTATAAGTTAAGAGAATATTTACAGTCAGGCGTCCTCGTTATCAAATATGTTTTCTTGCTTGATATTTTATTTATTCCAAAATGCGTCTTAAGCTACATGTAGATACACAAATGGTGCTCGCATGTACATTTCCATACACTTCCACATGAATGTAAGTTAGAGTTTAGCCTAGCTTAAACCTCTCATGATCCTGAGAGGTTTTGTTACAAGAAGTAAAATGGAAGATTCATTTCACGAGTTGCGATTTACGTAAACCCGCTCTCAAAAGCAGAAAGAAAAAAAACATACTGGGCACATTGATACTTTAGGCCTCGCATTGAAGATATTGGGGGTGCAATAGGAGAGTTAACATTGGATTCAATTATCGATTCTTCTGGCTTTGAAATGATTCCATTTGTGACTTGAAATGTAAATAAATGCTACAACAACGCATCTGGAATCCGCATTTATGCAACACCAACTCCAGGTTTCCTATACGCTTTCAACAAACATGTTTATCTAGATTTCTTTCTACACTACCTATGGCGCTTCAGCCTTCTTATTTCCTAAATCCTAGACGTATACTTGTTTATGCTCTCTAAGCTTATCCGCTACAGAAGATGACCTGGTGATTGTGAAGTCATCTGGCGCCTGTGAGTGGAATAAGAACATTTTGATGGATAAAGTAACACTTTTTGCAATTTATATACCAAAATCCAATTCTTAGTCTTTTATGTAAATCTTTAAGGGTGAAATACTATTGTTAACCAGTTGTTTTGTTTATATGAGAATTTCCTATAATGATTTAATAAAATAATGGATGTTTGATTACCATTCGTTATGCATTAATTAGGGTATCACATTTTCTTGCAAAAGCAGTGCAAGTGGTGTTTAGGGCCAACTAGACATTGTGCATTACAGCAGGGTCAGCCGCTCGATATATGGAAAGCGTAGTGTCTGAATTTGAGTTCCTCTTTCAGACTGCCCTATACACAATTGTTTTCTTAAATTTATAGCAAAAGGCAATTCTTGTCCTTGCCATTGTGTCTGGAAGTGTCGCTGCACGCTGCAATGGTAATTCCCCCTGACTTATAATAATGCCAGTTGGTAATAATAGCCCGCTCGTTACCATTGTCATTCGCATGGAAACGAGTGTCTCCCTTCCTGACAAGCCCATCTATTATTTTTATGAATTTCGTTCCGTTCGTTGCAGTTGGAGGAAGGAAATCCAACAGGAGTGTGTTTATAAGATACAAACAGTAAGCGTCGTACAAGAGTGGGGGAGCAGCCTGCTTTGAGGGAATTAGGAAGTTATTCAGCGCTATGCCAAGACACTTATGGGGCCCTCATTGCCAACGTATCCAAACACTCTTTGACGGTGGGGGGTCATGAACCTATTATCGAGCCAAAACCCGCGCCATGACTTAAGTATACGCCTACGTCTTCCAAATGAAGCTATCTGGCAATATATGGGCTGGTGGCGCGTTTAAAACAATCCTTTTCACATTCACACGTTTTGAGCTTATCTTGCTCTCGTGTACCTATCTTTTACTGTTATGTACGATGCAACACGCGTTGATTATACTCTTGAAAGAGGATGTTGGTTATTCAGAATGTGCAGACTATCTAGTCAAAATTTTATACAAGTTTCCTAATTTTCCTGTATACACTCGTTTGAATTACCTTGAGTTTCAGAGATATGAAAATACCCTTGTTTAGTCCTGCTACAGTACAATAATTAGCCCTATTTTGGGTTAACATCCCCTGGTGGCCAATGAATCACTAGCATGTGATTTCGAACATGACCGCGCCCCTTTTTTTTCCAGAAGCGGCCATGTTGGATTGGACATGATAAAGGCTAATACGCCACCAGGGCCCTATTCCACAAAACTATGGTCTTGTACTTGTAGGGGTATGGATTGATACTTGTACAAAAAGTACAAATTGTTGTGTTCCTCAGATGATATTTGTACAATTGTAATTTGTTAGACCATACCTTACAAGTTACAAGCAAATCCTGTCAGTTTACAAGTGTTCTGTTCCACAAAGGTATTGCTATTAGCAAATTGCTTGTAACTCGTAGTGAATTTGTTAAAGGTAAATGATTACTTGTAAATTAAGTATTAGAAAAAATTTGGAATAGGTGTAGAACGTTTTTAATTGAATAAACATGTGGTCCAGTGACAGTGAAGATCACTTTATCTGTTTTTGACTAACTGCTGCTAAATTTACCAAAAATTATGCCCTTTCTAGCTTAAATAGCACAGAGAAGTAGCATTTTATTTTCTCGAGGCGCCATTTTCTTTTCACCTTAGACTTGTACTTTTGTGACATTACTTGTACTCATTTACAAATAATTTAAAAGCTGCTGAGATTATTGGTGGAATGCCATACTAAAACTCCATAATTTACAAGTCCATATACTTGTAACTTGTACACTAATACTTTTACATTTTTGTGTAAGTCTGAACTGAAATAACACTCTAATTATGCTAGCTAAATATGGAATGAAACACAAACAACGCAAATTCGATATGGATTCGGACTCGTGTGAACACATCAGGCGAATTTGTTTTAGTTTCATGCAGTCGTCAGTGCCAAGATGCCAACGGTTGACCATGGAGTAATAAATGAAGCCGGTGCCCTATCAGTTTTTTTTTTTATTTTCCAGCTATCAATCTTTGGCTTGATGTTGGAATCCAGAAGCTTACTTTCGCCACGCGTCCACACTGCGCACGAATGCTATTGTAAATACGAGGCCGTATTGCTGGCTTTCCACTCGGTCAAGCAGAAGCCTGATGCGAAGTGCGTTTGTTGTCCTTTTGGTTTCTATTAATTGTGTGCCGCCTAGAAAAATTATGCTTGAAAAGCTGAACTTCCTGTACTGCGTGTCCAGCGTGACGCAATTAACAGTTAACTTTGTGCTCGTGGACAATATGATCAACTCATCATTTCAAGTTAGTGACGAGAGAAAGTAGATTAGAGCACGAACTAATGGAGCGGCTACTCCTCCTTGCGCCTCTTTATTTTATTGTCCATAGGAGGCCTCTCTGCCAGACCTCGAGTAATGACCAAAACATACAATGGCACTCCATATTAGGTCCCTCCAAAGGATATGCGATGTTCAACACTCGGGACATTTGTGGCATACGAATGAGTGGTTGAATCTTAACTGGATGCACTTCTGTGTTTATGGAACATAGTTGCAATAAGAATGTTGCGTTGGGGGAAGGGGTCGTCCATTAATTCGTTGCTCCAGGCTGTACTTTGATTAATAATCCAAGTTAGTCAGACCACTCGAATGGGGGCAGTTCGGATAACTGTTGTGGAATAGATCTGTTTTCGACAATTGCTCATCGGATTATTCATTTATATACGTTATTGGAACTCCTTTGTTTATGTTCGAATTTTATAGACCTGTGTGGTCGAATTTGTACACTTTGAGTGTTTTGAAATAAATAATAATAATAATAATAATAATGTACTGTACATCGAATTGTCGTCCAGTGATAATGCACCGTTATGCATAGTCGTCCATTGATGAGCGATCCTCACGAAGTTTGCAATGTCTCTATACCAATAATAATTGCGGGATTTTACTGGAAACCCAAAACTCACATATCACCGCATGCGTAGTCGATTTCAATCGATTTTTCGTTAGCAAACTATTGTCTCGAGTTGCAAATAAAAGAAAACTGCTATCTATAATGTAATCGTGATCGTAATTGAAAAATGTTCTCTCTGATCAGATGATCTTGAAATAGACTATACAATTTTCAATTGCATTTCTTTTTAACTACATCTTCAACTCCTTAAGTCCTTATTGTTTAACACCTCAAGTCACTTCAAGAACTCTCGTGCCCTCGTCAGTTCTCCTTGCCCTTCATGTAAATGGTTGGCTTAGGGGCCATTCAAAAAGGACATCCCCGAAATTCCTTAAAAAATTGACCCTACCCCTCCATAAGTACGTCCTTAATTTTTTTAAAGTAGGGTGTCCAGAAATGTTTTTGGAACATACAAAGCCCATCCCATAAATTTCCAAGCACTACTCGTTACCAATTACCAATTCCATGACATTTTTCCAGATTTTTCTGATAAACTGAAATTTCCTGACCTCGGAGGGAGATTCCAGCATACATTCGGTGTTTAACACAAAGTAAGGCATAATTGTCGACTTTTCCGAGGTTTTAAAAGTTCATGTATATTTGGGACTGGGGACATTTTTCTTGTGGTGTCTATTTCCCCTTTCACTGACCTTTAAAACTTAATTAACAGAAAATCCAAGAACTGAAGAATGACATCATTAGTGGACGTCCACAATGGCTACCCCCTCACAACCTCTGTCCTTTTTGAATGGCTCCTTAAGGTTATTCGTTTAAAATAAACTGTCCATCGTTGTTGACAACTTTTTGTGAGTGAAATGGTGCAGCAAACCTTTAATTGTCTACTCTTTGTAAAAAGTGGTAGTTCGGTTCGCTGATTTCTTATTGGTCACCGATGAGAACCTCTAACCTTGCACGTTTTCTCCTACACTGGACGTAGGACTCCCAACAAGCAACGATTTCTCGTCACGATGCGCCGAAATCCCGTATGTAAAGTTTAATTGGATGAAAAGCTTAATTCATCTCTACCGGATTTGCATTTTCGTTCAATAATGACAGATACCGGTGCATTACCCACGCCTGACTCGAAAACCCCTTTTAAACCGTCCGTCCTTATAATTTACATGTCGCGCCACACGGTGCTGCTAATGAATAAACATGCCTCTGCCATGTTGACTTTGTAATTGCCAACTTCCAAAGCTAGGCGTTAAATATGCCTGTTCGGCATGAAACTGAAGTCTTAACGATTTTACCAAATTTTCTGAAGGAATTTATGTGGCGAAGATCAAGGAGATCAGACGGAATGCACACATCTTTGGAAAGAATAGATGAATGTAATTAAGCGCAGAACAGATAGACGTGACACTAAAAGCTGACTTCAACATGCCGTTGCGGCCATTTATTAAAGTATCATTCGATCTTTGTAACCCTTTTCTCAAGACCTATTCAAGTTCAATGGAAATTTACAACGCCTATAGGTAAAGCTCACGGTATAATGCATTTGGAAGGTTTTTGGAATGGTGTAATATTTGCATGCCTACAGTTAGCACATTTATATATCACGTATCAATACGTATTTGTTAACTCATCAATCACCTTAATCCAGAGCTAGTCGTCTTTAAATTTTACATGACAGTTTCCAACAGGTAAAATTCATAGACGCTGTAGCCCTAAAGCTAAGTATCCACCAAAAGAAACATAAACATAAACATCAAACATACCCAAAAAACACTAAAACAATGTTTTCAGCTTGTTTTTCCAAACATGTTTGGCAAATTGTGTCAAAAAAGACCAAAAAACACGAGTGTATGCACCTATGACACATTTCGAGAAACAAGGCGGAGCTTGGCATATTTCAAAATGAAAACCACATGGTTCAATGCTCTACGTCATCAACTACGTCACGAAACATTTGATAAACATTTTTTCCTTTGATCCGGACCGCCTCTCGAGCGATCGCTACAAAACATCAAGAAACATCGAAATGTGGGGAAAAAACGGAGGTTTTCCCCACACATGTTCGCAAACATTTCTGGACACATCAATGTTTGTGTGTATATGTTTGTTGCGTATGTTTTTTTCTTTTGGTCGATACGCATTTTTAGAGGCTGAATGGCTAACTACCTTATCAAATATGGAACTTCATTAGCGGAAAAAACAAACTTTTTACTTGAAAACCACTGTTAGTAAAACGTACACACATGTGCTCATGAGTTGAGCTGAAGTGTTCTATAAGCTTGACAGAAGTGTAAAGATTATCGATGAAAATTTGTCCAATGTTACCTCTATAGAAAGCCAGATCAGATCACTCAGTACTACTGTTAAAATCTTCACATGTGCCGAAAGTGTTCAAGTATATTTTTATGCCTCTGCCATGAACAGAACCTGAGAAGAACACTTTGAGCCTAGTTTGCATCCCAACTGAAACAGTTTGTGCCCTTTGTGCACAGGTCAAGTCGAGATAAGCTTTTCCATCACTCCAAAACCCACGCCTTTGATCGCTTGACCTGATGCGGCTGTCCAGGGTTGACTTTTCCAACGTGCTTCAGTGGACGGTTTTGTGTTTCCGTCATCTTTCTCACGTTGGGAAGAAATGGGCCATTGATGCCTTTGGTCACTTATCTCTTTGAGTTGTGGTCAAGCTAACCTAATCTAGTGAACCGCTTTAATGCATTGCATGTAAACGCCGTTGCTTACGCGATGGGCGACGATTAGTTGCTCGCTAACAAATTGACTCGTCTTTGTCTCGGTTTGTTTATTCAGTCTGGCTAATTAATTTACTGCAACTGATTAGATTAGCATTTAAGAATTTCGCTTCATTCCTAGCTGCCTTATGCAATGAGGAACACGAGGCTAGAGCAAGAATTGTTGGATATGCGCGGTTCTTTTAGTGGTTCGATTAATTGTGCCGCGATAAAGCCTTATCTAATATTAATTTCCACTTTGCAATTACCACCATTACAAGCATTGACGAGGTGCCTATTGACCATTCTGAACTCCCAACTTAGTGTTGGTCTTATTTCCTGCTTGCTGGAGGGTAATAAAGTGATGAAAGACTAAAATACTTGTTGACAAATTTTTTTTGTGGATATTTATACTGTATTTTGCATATTATGTCACCAAAGATTAGAGTACATAAAGATAGAATATCGTAATAAGATGTAGGAGAGCAGGATTTTGATAATTGTCTTAAAAGTGCGTATGCACCAAAAGAAACATTAAGACACATGAAACATACACTTGCTGCTTTGGTGTGTCCAGAAGTGTTTGTGAAACATGTATCGAAAAACGGCCATTTTCTGGCACATTTTCGTGTTTCTTGGCGATCGCTCAAGAGGCGGTGTGGATCAAAGGAAATTTGCGACACATTTGTTTCGAAAAAAAACATGCTGGAAACTTTGTTTCAGTGTTTCTTGTGTATGTGTATGTCTTTATTAGTCTTTAGGACATTGCCATTCTCGCATCTGTGTATTTTGTGCTCTGTTATGTATCCAGCAACATGTATCTTGTGTACGAACAGATAATTGTGTACTAGTTGCGTAATGAGCATATGTTATCATTTGATAAACCGATTTTAGCCCCTCTTATTTTTTTAGCATAATTTTTTCATTAATTTTCGTTTGACACTGTTATTTATTTAGCGTTATGTATGGACTTTTTATGTGGGTGTATAACGCCCCCTTATGCAACGGATTTAAATTCCGCATAAATGTTATTTTGGATGCATGTTAATTAAGCCGTATAATTTTTTTCCTGTCATTAATATTACTTATTCATCATTTTCATTTGATATTTTGCAGGGGATGTCTATAGCAGCTGTTCTGACTAGCTAATTTCGTTGCTTTTGGGCGTGGATCCTGTTGCAAGCATTCAAAAACAGGTAAGCTTCCGGCATTTTTAATCCATTTTTATTGTTGTCATTACAAGAGGTTCAGAAAACCGCAAATTTCGCCATGCACCGACGTGTGTGTTCATTAACGAGGTGGCTATTTGCAATGAGTGTCCAACTATTCCGTTTTTAATAAGACTTAATGATGGCTCGTTACCGGCCTTTTCCAATGTGCGTATATTGGCCTTTTGATATTTAATAAACTGTCTGTTACCTCGTTAGCTGTAAATCTAATTTTTATAACTCCAATGGCCCACTTGTCAACGTGGCTCGTCATTGTGTACCTTTGGGATTTGCTAGACCTGTTGTAATTGTTCAGAAAGCTCTTTGGGAGGTACATCCAAAACACTAACAAAGGGTTGCTGGATGGATTTAAGTAGTTTTGGAAAACATGGACAAAATGTTGTAGGGGCATTGTTAATGCGGATAACTTCTCGATAGTACATTGGTAATCTGATTTTGATGTATGTTATGAATGAGCATAGTTTTATCGGAGTTTAACATGTTTTCTTTTGCGGCCGATGGTGACAACACGGTTCTGTTGAAACATTTTGATAAACTATTATGGATATTTGTCTGGTAACATCCATAATCAATTATATTTAACTCGGTACCCTACAGTCAGCAAATAAATTCAAACCCAATCAATTCAGGAGAATGCTCCTACGTCAGTAGCGACTTAGACATTGTTAAGAGGGATCACAACCCTATTCTTTTCAATGGTACAGGCTTGCAAAGATACTCACAGTCGAATGAGGGAGGTTTGGGTGGGGTTGAGAATTGTTTGGGGTGGCTTGATAGATCAGCAAGGGCCTCATCTTGTTGTTTTTCACTTTGAAACTGTAGGTTTGTTAAAAATTAATATACAAGTTTGAAAAATGTTCTTTAATTTGCATCCGCTGCCAGCAGGTGGCAGCATGAGATAGGCAAGTTGTGAGTGCAAAAATTGAAATAATAATTTAATTTAAAAAATCGTGAAAAATGACACGATCATGACCATGTCGATTTATAAAGCTGTTTTAAACAATTGTGATTTTTTTTAAATCTTTTTTTGTTTGACTGTGTCTTTGCAAATTTTCCCATTGAATGGGATAGGGTTGTAATCCCCCTTAAATTGAATTTTTACTAAATCTGAACTTTCGCCAGGGAGGCTATTCCATTATCTAATCGCATGCAAATAGAAGGACCACTAGTAAGCATCCTGAATGCAAACATGCAACTCGGTCCCAAATTACCTTGTGTGACTTAATTTTTGCAACGCTTAATAACTAATCTGATCCACCGCCCATCCGTCCTTCCAATTAATCCTAGTGTGACTATTGCCATTTTGGCGTCCATCTGTCCCTTAATGTGCACATTTAAGATTAATAAGTGCATTATTAGCCACGGACGAGTTTGTCCGAATACCCTGACTGTTGCATAAAATACGAGTTGAAATAACCGATAAGCAAAGGCTGTCATTTGGAAATGAAAACATTGGCCAAAGCAGTTTGCTGTCCATTGTGTAGCGGTCATGAAAAGCATTGTTTAGGCTCTTTTTGCACCAAGTATTGTTTTGCACTGTCGCACGCACGGCCTGCTGGGAACTGGTGGAAAAAGCTCAATGCAGTTTTAATTAGTGCACATCAGTCTTTCTATTGTTGTCGGTGGGCGTAACTCAATTGACAAAACTCGCTTTTGTAACTGAATTGTATACGAGGTTCAAACACGGGGCGAGAATCCGATGGACCTTTTATTCGCAATTAGAGGATCCGGAGTCTCTAATCTGTAATCAAGCATCTCACGCAGCGTTCGCCATTCTTGTGCACTAGTGTAAACATTAATTTGCATTTTTCAAAGCAAATTGACGTCCATTGTCATCACGAATCAAGTTTACATGCACCAGCTTCGTTCGTTACCGATGCATCTGCCAAGGATTAAGTGCATAATGGTCTTTGGGCACAGTTGCACCAAACTGTCGAATAACGTGGGTTAATGTCTGTTTTCATGCTCTAAATTCGAACAATGAAATGAGTGGGCTGCACTAACCGAAGTTTGGGGAAAACATTCTTCACTAAAGGGAACATGCAAACTCTCTATACACAAACCTAAAACAATGAATGCATCAACATGTTGCTGATTGCTGATGTGTATCCACCAAAAGTTGACAGAAAACTAAACAAATGTGTCCAGTTTATGGCGCTTGGTAAAAGCGCTAATTAGAAACATTGCTGAGCATGCGCGGTAAAGTGGCAACATGTTTTCCCCTTTGATCCGGACAACCTCTATGGGGCCATTTAAAAATTATGTCACACCTAGGGGGATGGGTGGGTTGTTTATTTTTTGTGACAATTGTGACCAAGGGATGGGGGTAATTGTGACTAAGGGGTGGGGGGTGTTTAAAAAGAGGCAAAAAAGTGTGACATAATTTATGGATCATCCCTATAGTGATCGGTGAAATGTGGCCGAAACCATGATTCTGGCAACAAAAAAACCGTCATAAGTTTGCTCAAACATCACAGTAGGCAAACGTTTATTCAATATTTGTTTCAGCAAACCTTGTTGCCCCATGTGCTGAACAGGAATAAGATTAATTAGTATATTTTATAGTAGAGGCTGTAAAATAAAGGCTTGGAAACCATCATTGTTTTCATTTTATCTGTTTTACATATTGTATTTCTTCTTCTTAGTGGAAAACGTCAAATTGCAAGAAAATAATCTATACCAACATTACTCGAGCGTCGTGTTTCAAATTTGCCTCTTTTCAAACGGTATTTCAATGCTTTTATCCCCAACCATAGTTCTTAACATTACAACTCAGGAAGTGTTGCCTAATGAAACGTTTTGTTCCATAATTCTAAGTAGATCTTTTGGAATTTGCGCAACGCGGAAGTAAGTAATCGCCGATTAAATGTGCTTTAACCGTCGATTGAAGTTTGGTGCAAGCAGCTGTAAACAAAGCGTTACGCCTCTTCCTCGGAGCATTAAGCTTAATAAAATTATGCTCCTGATAAATTTCTTTTCTGAGACATTAGCGCAAATCCTCTGGAATTAAGCTTATTACCGATTTATTCTCATCACTGTTAATTATGCATTGTGGTAGAGAGAAAATTTTTCGCCTCTACTGTACTATTATTCTGCCTTTGCCGATGAATATTGCGTATTGGTGTGGAATTAAGCGAGTAGGCCTATATTGGAGCTTTTGGGTAAAACTACACATTGGCTGAGATTTGCTTATTAGAACGGGGAAGGGAGGGAAAAAAATGCAAAAGAGATTTATTATTCAAAGAAGAAAATGATATCGCCTTATGTATTTATTTATGGAAGAGAAAGTATTTAAATGCCACCCTAAAACAAACTCTGTTTTGGGTGGGAACTAGGGAATAAAAGGGTTGCGAGGGGTGTTTGCGTTCAATTTCTCTCTTTAATTTGATGCTCGGTTGAATAATGGCGGTGAATTGGACTAGCGGTTCGTGAAAACAAGCGTAACGGAAAGATTTGTATACAGTTAGGTTTAATTTTCTATCGAATCCATCACCATTACACAACAACAACATAGAGAGAAGTGTTTAAATTGGGTACAGAGTGGTACAAAATAATCTAAAGGAAGTTTAGGATTGGATGGGTACAATGATGAAATATGAGATAGACTTAATATATTGCATGTTGTTTCTTTAATATATGTAATGCATTATAAAAGGTTCACAAAGAAAAGGTGAGTTTCAACGTGAGATTAACTCTCGCGAGATCCCAAACTTAGCTCTTAACATTAAAAAACCCTAAACATAAGCATCTCTTCAATGCTTTGCTGGTATTTGGGAATGGCCATCATCAGGGCGTTGTTTTTGCTACATTTTTGACCTAGCTCTCGAGAGTTGCTCTCAAAATTAGAACATGGCTCGTATTTTGCGAGTGCTATCAGAGTCGGCTCTCGAACCGTATCACGCGCATTTTTGCACGTGCTACATTGAGAACTTCCCATACTTCGGTATGGCATAATAGTCTGGACCACCACAACCAAAAATAGATTGATACCGGTACGCACTGCCTATAACAGAGCAATCAGAATCGCCTATCGACTTTCAAGATTGACATCTATAACTGAGACTTGCAAAAGAAAAAAAATATTATCCTTTTCTAACTTACTCATTTATTCTGATTTAGCTGAGCTTGGCGACTCAACACTGACAAGTTTACAACTGCATGGCAATGGCATAACGAATACCCTATCTGATATATGCTTTCCTTTCAGAACCTTTTCTTTATGGAATAATTGACCACTATCCTTGCGTACTGAATTATTCGCCTGTACAAATCATGCCTGTGCAAGAGGTTGCAGACACTGGAGAAACTCATTAAAAAATTATATAATCAATACTAACCTATTACTCTAAAGTTTGTAGTGTTATCCGTGGATGTTTGCTAATACTGATTTACTTTGTATATGTTTTGGGACTTGAATGGGGTTTCTTTTATCCATGGGAGTTGACCTGGAAGTGATTGTTTTATTTCTGGTGGTGTAGATGTTTTTACTCTTTGAGTGCTCTATTCGGTTTTGTTGTGACTGTTTTTGTATAGTGCTACATCAAATTACTGAATAAAAATAATAATAATAATAATAATAATATTACAAAAATCCATGTGATGCAGACTTTAAATTTTAAAAAAATGGCTGTGGTTAACTTGCCTTGTCGAGCAATTCATTATAAGTAAATTCCTGACTTGTTTCGTGTAGAAACTTCCATCCGCTATGCATGTTCTTCTCGCTGAAATTGTAAACCTACAATTATAGAACTGAAGGTTAACAAAGTGCATGCGATGTTAATTATCACTTTCCAAAAACTTGCCATCACATGTTTTCTCCAATATCTCTTTAGACATTCCTGCCAAGATTTCCAAGCTTCTCGATGGTTGTTCACGATTTCTTCCACAAAAAACGTACTGGAATTATAAATTCAACGGTACGGTCATACATGCTTATATACGCTAAAACCCCTCTAAAAGCATATACTCTCGGGAACGGTGAAAAATACTCTTTTAGACGGATTCATTCTAACTAATATCATTATATGTACAAAATGACAGTTTTAAAATGGGCCAAAGATAACCTGATTATGGCAACATAGGATATTGCAGTGAAGACACTATTGCAATGAACACGTATATACACTCATGTGTATTGCAGCGAAGACACCGATTTTAAAGTTTTGTTGATCAGTGGCTCCATGTCCAGTGAAGAACATGAACTCAAAATGCTAAACTTTGAAATTCTTCTGTTTTCTGTGGCACACGAAAGAGGGGATTGTTAGCATCCGAAAACCCGTGAAAATCACGCAATTTAAGCTCGATTCTAAAATTTAGCTTTTTTTTACTTCACATTTTCTTCACTCAAGAAAACTTTAAAACTCTGTATCTCCGTTAATTATGGCTTGATCGAGAGTTGGATGGGCTAAAGATGTTTAATATGGCAACATATACCTATAGGATAACAATGCATTGCAATGAAGACGTGGTGATTTTGTTAATTCGATGACGGCTCGAATCCGCTCTGCGTTGTTTCCACACGAAACCCCGACTTTCTTTTCGGATCTTAAAAAGAAATAAACGCGTGAGAAAAGATGACATTTTCACACACAAAACGTTTTTTTTTTTTCGCAGCTGGCTATGTCGAAAAAACCGTCACAGGCGCTTTGGAATTCTGAATCTGAATCTGAATCTGAATTGAGTAGCTTACCCTTTGAGACGGGTGCCGCTTTATAAAAAAGGAGGCGCTACTATGCC
>JAQGBW010004188.1:0-14304 GCA_034698625.1 Julus scanicus
CCTGTTGATTGTTCGATCTCCCATTTGGGAATAAGGTCGAACAATTTACCAACGGTCAAAATTTAGTCTTACAGGAACAACAGCAAGTCCTAGCAGAATGCTAGGGCTAAAACAGGGTAAAAGACAGAGTAGTCCGCTTCAACATGTTCCATATATTTTCAATATATTATAAATATACTGAAATTAGGCTAATTTCAGTATACTGTCCATATATAAATAATATATTTTCCATATAAGGTCAATTTATTATCCATATATTAGATTAGGCCAATTTTGGTATATTTTCAATAATATTTGTAATATATTTTCAAACATATATGTATCGTATATTATTTTTCCATATGTCTTGCATTACGAAAATTTGGGGTCAAAAGTCCTGCAACCCAAACTACTCAGCATCTATATTGGTCAGTAATTAATAATGCAATGCAACCCTGTTGGGTTTAAGATTAGAAAATTAATAATTGCAAAACATTTGGAAGGAGTTCCTCTTGCCCAAATTTCAAAGCATATACAGAGACACCCATCTACAAGTGGAAGAATCATTCAAACATAAATAAACTGAACAATGTTCAGTGCAACCAAGATAAGGTTGGCCACGTTCCACGAAAACATCTGCAGACAATAAACTTCGACTATTCGTGAAACAATTAAGAAAGTGTCCAGTAAAATAAATCACCAATAAATGTAATGCATTTACCAAAATGGCTGTGTCGACAAAGACAACATGCAGACGTGCGAAGGAGATGGGATACAGATTAAGTGTGGGGAAAGAAGAAGCCTCACCTTACTCGTGCAATGCCACGAAAAAGGGCGTTCCTGGTGTCTGCAGCTAAAAACATGGACAGCAGAGCAATGGAGGCAGGTGATATTTAGAGAGGAATCATGCTTTTGCTTGTTTAATGATAGACGTATGATAGTTTTGCAGAAGAATAGTAAGGAGTATCATGCAAGTTGTATTTCAAAGACTGTAACATTTTAATCAGGAATTATAGTTTATGGAACATTAACAGCCAAGGGCATCGGGAGCTTATCAGTTTCAAGCAAACTATAAATGCAGATATTTACATTAGCTTGTTAGCCAAACACCTTATACCAACTGTGTATAACTATTTCTCGGATGGAGTATATACCTATCAACAAGATGGTGCTTCACGCCACAGCATTTATTTTGACTAAATGGGTAATGATGTACTTGAGTGGCTTGGTAACTTTCCAGACCTCAATCCAATCGAAAATATTTAGGAAAATATAAAAAGAAGACTACGCAAAGCCCACGTTAGACACTTGGTTGATTTGGAAGAAAATCACTATCTTTTGTGGAATAGTGTAACTCCAGAGAAATGTGAGGTGCTTATAACTTCTAAGCCACATTGTATTAAGGCTGTTCTGAATGCCAAAGTTGGTGCTATACAATATTGATGATCAAGTTGCAGAACTTTTGAACCAACTTTGTTCTAATGCAAGGCAAATGTCCCTACCATGTTTTCGAATTGATGACATTTCTTTGTAAACTTTAGTGTTTTTTAATTTATTTAATGGGTGGTTTTAGAATCTAATAAGCTGCACTTTCATATTATGACTAAATAAAATGTGCATACACTATTTCTTTCACCCATTGTGTCTCCAAAATCGACTCTTAATAAAAAAGATGGTATGTTGCAGGACTTTTGGCTTGGGGTTGATTTATATTTAGTGCGTAACCCAAGGACACAAAACACCCATTAAACATGAATTCAATTTCAAAGGTTTACAATCATATATGGAAAAAAAACTATGTATGGAAAAGTTATTATAAATATATGAAATGTAAAACATACAGGGTTTTTCAGTGCTATGTTGCCAAACATTGTGGGCATGTAGAATGGGTCCATAGAAGTCATTTATGTTAATGTACCCATAGGCGAAAATGCCACGTTAGGGCGCAGGAGGCTGTGCTAGCCTTTCTCACGATGGTCATTGCATGCCGCATACCAAGTTTATGTTTCATTTCAGACTGACAGCATGGAGCGATATACCTTTGCTGAGCTTGTAGATATGCATCTTGTGTACAGAGGAGCATGTGGGAATGCAAGACAAAATGCGAGAATGTACCAGGAGAGGTTTACTGCATGGAGACACTTATGTTGTGCCACGTTTGTTGCATTTGACCACACCTGCAAGAACGTGGAACTCTTCAGATCAGGAGAGTTGATGGTGGTTCGAGAAGTGCACGAACACCTGCATTTGAGGAAGATGGCAGAGGAGGTCCCGTGCCATGGCCACCATGGTCTCCTGACTTGACACCATTGGGCTTCTTCTTGTTGGGCCATATCAAAAGCCTTGTCTATGAACTTAATCGCCCGGATATCAGTCGCCTGCTAATTTGTGCAACAAACACCTGGCATTTTTTTGTGAAGGTGAGGCATAACATTATCCGTCGGTGAACTGCATGCATTGACACTGGTAGCCATCACTTTAAACAGCTGTTATGAATATCTGTGCTCTTGTTTCAAAAAACAAAATAAACATCAGAAATGGCTAATACTTGCTTATCACCCAATCACAAATCAAAACACATTGAGCCAAAATGGGACTGCATTGATCTTTGGTGGCCTCCAGCATCCTACCTGGGCAATTCCACTTATGGACCCGTTCTACATGCCCACAACATTTGGCAACATAGTGCTAAAACACCCTGTACATATAAACCATACATAAAATATATAGCACAAATTTCTGAAATCATAATCCATAACCCTCAGTTCCCATATTTCTATGAGTCTCATGTCAATGGGTCCTTTAACTCTACAATCATGTGGTGTTAATAAAAAATAAAAATACCATCACACTAAGCATGGACGAACCTACAAACCTAGAGTTCCCAGTCAAACACCTTAACCACGTAGCTACCGAAGATTTTTTACACAAACTGCATTGAAAACGGAATAGATTCGAGTTTGTATGCAACTCGATGGAAACTAGAACTTTTTTCTAAGTTATTTGAACCAAAATATTGCTTTGGTCACGATTATCAACATGATTGTGTTATGCCATAGTATGCTAATATTTGTTGCGGCACACTAAAATATGCCAACATTTGTTGTGGCCCACTAATATGCCAACATTTGTTGCGTCACACTTAAATATGCCTCCATTTGTTGCAGCACACAAAAATTTGCCAACATTTGTTGCGGAACACTAAAATATGCCAACATTTGTTGCGGCACACTAAAATATGCCAACATTTGTTGTGGCACACAAATATGCCAACATTTGTTGCGTCACACTAAAATGTGCCTCCATTTGTTGCGGCACACTAAAATTTGCCCACATTTGTTGCGGAACACTAAAATATGCCAACATTTGTTGTGGCACTCTAATATGCCAACATTTGTCGCGGCACACTAAAATATGCCTACATTTGTTGCGGCACACTAAAATGTGCCGAACTTTGTTGCGGCACACTAAAATGTGCCGAACTTTGTAGTGGCACTATTCATTTCCAACTATTTATTTTTACAATATTTTTTCATATATTGTAAATATATTCTGAATATTCATTTCTAAACTATATTTTTACAATATATTTGTCATATATTTTGTAACATATATATTTTATACAGGGTGTTTCAGCGCTATGTGGCTAAATATTGTGGGCATGTAGAATGGGTCCATGCAAGCCATTATGTTAATGCACCCATAGGTGGAATTGCCCAATTAGGGTGCTGGAGGCCACCAAATCGGGTGATAATCAAGTACAAGCCATTTCTGATGTTTATTCTGTTTGTTAAAACAAGAGCACAGATATTCATAACAGCTGTTCAAAGTGATGGCCATCAGCGTCAATGCATGTGGTGCACCAATTGATAATATTCTGCCTAGCCCACACAAAAATTCAAGGTGTTTGCTGAACAAATTAGCAGGCGACTAGTATTTGGGCGATGAAGATCTCCAGTCTCTAAAGGTGTTGTATAGACAAGGCTCTTTACATAGCTCCACAAGAAAAAGTCCAAAGGTGTCAAATCAGGAGACCATGGTGGCCATGGCACGGGACGTCCTCTGCCAACTTATCGGCAAGGGAATGTATCATTTAGCCATGCATGCACCACATGTGCAAAATGAGCAGGTGTGCTGTCGTGCATAAACCACATTGTCTGTTGCACGAAGAGTAAAACACCTTCCAAGAGGTCAGGGAGCACATGCTGCAGGGACTAGTGATAAATGTTACTATTCAGGCACAGTGGCAATATGTAAGGACCAATCAGCCGGTCACCAACAGTGCCAGCCAACACATTGACAGAGAATCACTCCTGATGTTCTCTGATATGCATGGCATGTGGGTTTGCGTCATCCCATATGTGACTGTTGTAACTGTTAAAGAGGCCATCCTTTGTGAAGCAAGCCTCATCGCTAAACAAAATTGACATGCTAAAATGAGGTTCATGATGAATGAGGTCCATGTACCACTGGCCGTACTGCACATATAGGGGAGAGTCAGTTAGACCCATAGCTTGAACCCTCTGTTCGTAGTAGGGATGTAGCAATTGCTCATTTAGGACCTGCTAATCTGTTGAGTGGTTGTCGATCACTGGTGTACTGGTGTACTGGTTGATGGATGGTTAACCACCCATTCCAGAACATCTTCCTTGAATGAAGGGATTCGTGCACTTCTCGAACCACCATCAGCTCTCCTAATTTGAAGCATTCCATGCTCTCGCAGGCACCGGTTAATTGCAACAAACATGGCATGACATGCGTGTCTTCGTGCAGGAAACCTCTCCTGGTACATTCTCGCAGCTCCTCCATGTGCTCCTTCATATACATTGCAGCTCCTCCACGTGCTCCTTCATACACAAGAAGCATATCTGCAAGCTCAGAAAAGGTATATTGCTCCATGCTGTTAGTCTGAAATTAAACATAAACATTGTATGCGGCATGCAATGACCATCGTGGGAATGGCTAGTACAGCCTCCAGCACCCTAACTTGGCATTTCCGCCTATGAGCACATCAACATAAATGACTTGTATGGACCCAGTCTACATGCCCACAACATTTGGCAACATAGCGCTGAAACACCCTGTATATTTATTATTTAATTTAATATGTTTTTTATGTATTGTCTCTATATTATTTTCCATATGGGATAAGGTACATTAGGCATTTCTGTGTCAGTTTTTATTCCTTGTCATTAATCCACAGAATTATTTTTAGGTATCTCACATTAGACAACTAATCCCAGAATGTCGGGAACAATTGGAAATAATTTATCAACGAATATCTGCAAAGACAGCTGAAGTCTTCCAAGGTTTTCTTACCAGCATTTCTCATTGGGCTAAATATGAAGAAATTCTCTGCGCTAATCAGGAAGTATTCTTTGCAGCATACAAAAATTCAGAACCACAGACGGAAATTGTTAAACAAGATATATCACTGTAAGTCAATTTTTCATTTTAAACAAAACGGTAAATCTTGTATAATCAATTGAAATAATTACCAATGATTAGCTTGTAGATTTTAACCATAATAACCCTGCACGTATAACATTTTTTCTAAGACTGAGCTAGGTAAGGTAGTGGTACAGATTTGGTCTTTCATTTAGGAGACCTATAGGTTAATTACCAGGTTGCCAATCATGACTTTGGTTTTCGCAGTTTACCGCAGTTGTTTCCAGGCAAATCCAATGAAAGTTTCTCTAAAAATCAGCTGTACATGACCATGCTCCTTCTTTTTTTAACATCTATTACAAATTATCATATTATCAGAATGCATATTCATTAAGAATTTTAACCAAGGAACCAGATTATAAATTTTCAAAATCAAATCCACTTTTGCCAAAGTCATTCCTCAGCATGCATTACTTGCTGGCATGACGAGGTTGCAAAGATTCAGCATGCATTCTTTAGGCATGCCTTTGGAGGCCCCTTGTGCAACCTTGTTGACACAATGGAATAATCCCAATATGCATGTGCAAATTTGGGATGTTTGTGTGTACGGTCCAGCTGTGATGTTGCTTGACTATAAGGTGCCACTTTACTGCTAAACTGGGTATGGTGAATACCTGCTGCACCCTTATTCTTAGACATTGAAAGGGTACCTACCGTGGTGTGGTAGGTGTAACATTACTTTAGGGATATTTGTCGGGAATAGGTCTGGTAGCGAATTATAATCTCCCTTCGATGCCTGAAAGCGCTACAAGTTTGCTATTCCCTTAACATTGGAGGATTTCAGAGGGTGTTTATGGTCTACTTACAACAGCAGAAATAAACATACGTGGTAAATGTTAGTACCTCTCATATACATAACATGGTACTTAAGCATAAGGCCTGAACTATGGCCAATCTTACAACACTTGCCTAGACTGGCACAAACAGTCTAAGCTTGAACTTAGGGTACTGCAATGGAGAGACACACTTCTCCTAAACTATACTAAACAATATTCCACATGGGAAACTAGACTAACCTTAACTAGGGGTGAAAACAATTTATCTTACAAATGTGAAGTCTCATGGTGCCATTGTATCTAAACCGTACTCAGTCAACTATTTTAGATAACCGCACTTCCTTTACATTCACAAGGATCTTTGCTTCAGGTGTTCTTCCAGCGTAGCTCTTGCAGTCCGCGGTTGGGAATCAACTGCCTTCTGTTAAAAATGTTCTCCCTTATATACTCAATTTCAGGGTCACTTGTGACTGACGACCATGAGATTCGGATGTGTGTGGGTGTATCCTGCTTGTCACCTGTGGTGCAACTAAATCCTTTTATTGTGTGGTCATCTTCTACTTTCTGATTTGCAACTGAAGTCAGGTGGTTCTTTATCTGATTCCCTTCTTTCAGTCTTTGTCTGTTAGGGTCTGATTCCTTACTCTGCACGACCTAGAGCTTTTAGGCTTTCGGTGGATGTGCTTTTCATTGTCTTATGTCTTTTGGTACACCATGTACCTCAGGTAAGCTTCTCTCTTCCACTAGAGGAGCCACTTGTCCTCGTGTTTTGTTGTCAGGGAGAAATCTGGCCTTGAAATGACCAAACCTTGATGATTCTTAGGATCACATTGGTGCCAAGGTGACCCTTCTATAGGTTGTTGACAAAGTCAGGTGATTCTGACACACTGTTTCAGGTGATTTCGACGCACCTTTTACTTATTAATCTACATGATGAGTAATGACCAGTACTGAAAAAGACTTTAATATGCGTCACCGGCATCCTGTTATTGTTAATCCTAATTGGTTTCTAAGGGCCGCAACTTCAGGACCCAGCTCTTTAAGACTGCCTGTTTGGCCTGTTTTGGGTCATTCTGTCACCATGCCGTTAAATCGTGTACGTGTCGTGTGCTGTTCACAAATGGGCCCCTTTGAGACAGCACACCTCAATGGTGTGTTGTTTTGTCAACACTTATTGGTTCCAGATGTAGCGATGACAGTGTTCTGCCCATCACGGACTAGTTGGTTAAACTTCCCTCTCCGGATCATGCAACGTTTTTTTATAAAGCACTGGGCGGGAAGGAGCTGGACAGCCAACCGGGCCAACTTGCTGATCTTCTTCAGCAAGATGCTTAGGACCCTCTGGTACGGAGGGGTAGTTAATACCCTCACCAAGGTTCATCATTACTACAGGAATCCGCCGCCTCTGGTTTGCATCCTAGGGTAGCCTGGGACTTTAGCAGTCCCCCTCCATCACGGGTGTCTCGAGCAGACAATCCAGCACCTTCTCCCAGTCCGGAACCAGCTGGGAACCTGCCTTCTCTGGTAAGTCCAGGACCTGTTTTTGACTTCTCTCCTCCTCCAGTCATGCCACCGCTCAACCCGGGCCGCAATATTCGCTCTCCTCCGGCCATTCCTCCACCCCTGGTTAGCCAATCAGATGACCCAGTCGGTGCTCGCCCCAGAAGTCTCGAAGTAATCACTCTGGACTAAGTGGACTTTCTCGGACTCAAGTGCTGCTTTCGTGTGTGTCATTTGTTCATAGCGCTTTAACTGTATTTTCTTATTAAACCTAATACTTGTCTCTTCATTAGTTCCAGATTGAGGCCAACATACTTACCATAGCTTTACAAAAACTTGCCAATCAAGCTCAAGACAGCCAAATGTGAGACAGAGCTCAAGGTTGGTCAGGAGGTACCTTAGACTAGCTTAAAGGACAGTTTACAAAATAAATGCCGAAGTATTGGATAGAATTTACATGCTACCTGAAAATTAATTATAGTACAGAATTTATTTACTAATTGCATCCATTAAAACTAGATATTCAAATATACTGCAGTGAAGCGGAATACTATGTTTCTACCCTATTTTAGCCCTAGCAAACTGCTAGGACTTGCTGTTGTTCTCGTAGGACTTATTTTTGACTGTTAGAAATTAGTTCGACCTTAATCCCAAACGGGAGGTCGAACTCCGCCCGGAAATACGCAAATGCAATTTCCCCTATTTTAATCCTACGTTTTTAATATTTTAATATACTACGAGAACAAGAGGAATTACCAATTCCCAAGGCCCAATTAGCAAATGCTAATTGGGTCCCGTAGCAAGCAACTTCCCCTATATGTAGGTCAACGATGTTTGGTGTCCCCCAGAGCCAAATGGCTCTGATCCCGGACCCAGCTTTTTAGTGGCTACTCTCTGTCACATGTGCCCTTACCTTAGAGTATATAAGGGCACATATTTCCTTAATTAGACAGACGAGAGAAGGAGGATGCACAGTAAACTGTCTCTTGCCATGAAATGTTTAGGCTGTAGAACTTCGTTCCTGTGACCTATTGTGACCGTTGTCAATAAAGACTTTTTGAAGCTTAAACTACCATTTTCTCTTCGATCTTATTCTTTTCAGTGCACACATCATTACAGTAGGACTCACAGTATAAGTCTTACTCTTGTTCACTCTCCGAGGCCTATCTCCCTCGAGCATCGACCCTGGTGCAAAAACACAGCAGTTCGACCTTAAGAAAGTCGAACTCCGTTATTTCCGTCTGTATCAGGCAAACAACCAGATTACAGTCCTTCCTTTCACTTTTCAAGTGAAAGGGCACAAACCACAGGGGCACTTGAAAGATAGTCAATTCAGCAGTATATTTGAATGATTTATTAATGGATGTATTGAAAAAGTATTACATGTTACATTTATCTCTTCTAAATAATTTTCTTTTTGTCCCTAATGTATGTCTATTTTTACTATAATTTTATTAATATTAATTTACATTGCTTATATTTATTATGTATTATATAATTTATAATTAAATTTAACCTTTCCACATTCTCCTAATTTTCATATAAAGGGGGATCACAACCATACCACTTTCAGTGGGTGAAATTTTAAAACACACTCACAGGATAACAAAAAAATAGATTAAATAGAAATAAAAATTGTTTACATAGCTTGATAACTCAGCTATTTAAATTAATTGTCGATTTTTACTTTGAAATGTTTAATGTTTTTAAATTAATAAACAAGTTTGAAAAATGTCCGTTATTTTGCCCACGCTGCCAGCAGGTGGCAGCATGAGAATGCAAATTAATGCCTTACAAAATGTGGCAAGACAGCAAAATATGAGACTCTTAAGCTTGAGCTTAAGCTTGAGATGTAGCTTAAAAGAGGCCAAACTTGAGCAGCAGTTTGGAGAGCAACTGAGGTATGGTGGTAAGTTTAATTGTCAAATGACTACATATCGAGAGTCTGAAGAGTCTAAGCAACTTAGTTTGAGGAACGTAAGAAAGGACTAGATAACAGTATGTCCACTAAGCCCAAGCTTATCAGAGTTCGACTTTCTTTAGGTCAAACTACGGTGATAAGGCTTGTCAGAGATAACATGAGGGAAGAAAGACCTCAGGAAATGATCAAGTAGGTCTTAAAACTGTAAGTACCATGTGAGAGTATGATATTAGAAGTTGAGCTAAAAAGTAAGTGAAAAGATTTCTAAGTCTTTTAACTGGAATATTCAGTCTTTATTTCACACAATTACTAGTGACATTTACAAAGGGACAGACAGGAGCAGGAGCTGCCCCCGAGCTGCCTAAACTATCAGTTAGCTCTCTCTGATGAACATGGGTTTGGAAAACCCTTATAGATGATTCGCAGAACCCCATGTGACGGAAAGGGACGTATAGGAATTATAGGTCATTTGGGAAGCAATTTCTACTTTGATTGCTTCCGGAATATTCAGAGCATGCTTTTAGTTAGAAATGTGTTCAAGTGAACTTAAAAGTCACTTGGGACCAAATAGGTCAAAAACCTAATTACTGTTTGAACAATTTAGGGGCGGATGTGAATTTCTCTAACTGCATCATACTATAAAAATAACTTAGAAACTTAATGCCTGGTTCACAATGCATCACCCGACGTCGTCTGTCGGGCGAGGCGGAGCTTAATTTTTTGCAGAAAAACATCACACGGTTTGACGGCGGTTGAAGTGTGGTTCACAATGGACCGACCGACCGACTTCTAAACGTCCAAACGCCTACTAATTGAAGCGCCGTCAGATCAGTCATAGCCTCCAAAATATTTTCTGTCGCTAGGTGGCACTACTAGCAAATCTACACTATGGCGCATGCGCCATCTATCACGTGGTAAAAATTTATAATTGCTTGACGTCTTTTGACCCGGAGAACTTCGTCATAAACTCGTCATCATGTAGGTTGGCACGCATGCGCAGATTGAGTGACGGTCAGAAAAAGACGTCGGTCGATGCATGGTGAACCAGGCATAAGTAGCCGAGTTTAAGGTTAAGTTTAAGATAGAATGTTTGAAGTGGGTACACATCAGTACATGTTTTTGTTTAACTTTCAGCGCAACAAGGTAATCTGAGGGCCATCAAGCATTTGTAAGGGAAAGCCAACTTGTGTCCAGCAAATAAAAGAGTTAGTTTGGTATATCTTAATCAATGTTATGCATTGCTGTTCTTTGTATCAATTTAAGAAGGATGTAAGGCACGCGATTTGAGCAAGTGCTTTGCTTATGTGGAAGTGTCTGCTACCAACTAATTTAGGAACACTCCTATGAGGAGCAATTGCTGCAGTCAGCTTCTTAACATTGGAATCAGCAGTAGCAGAGCTGTCTACTGTATCACCGACTCTCTTTAAGAGTCGTTCAGATCAGCGAAGGGCCTTAAATGCTGGAGGTGGTGTGAGGGTTCACGAAGGAGGACCCTCTGCCACGGAGATTTTATCTCGGGCCTCCATTAGGAGTTCGTAAGGCTATTCCGTGTCTAAGCTCATGTAATGAAGTGCGGTAGGTACCGCTTTGCAGAGAAGCGGATAGACGAGCAGTAGAAGCGGGAGCAGTAATAGTTGCGGAGGCATTGATGGTGCGCTATCAGTGGTAGTGTCGATGACCACTGCAATTAGGTCGACAATGGTGGCTGCGGATTAAATAATAATTGCTATAATCTTATGTGATGTTATTCTAATGCTTCTAACTCGAGTCTTGACTCTTATAGAAGACCAAGGTACACATTTCATAAGTGAGGATTCCTGATATTTGATGTAAGAGAACTTATTGTTTGGCTTAGTTCTCAGGAGCACCTCAATGGCAATTCCCTAACAATGAAAAGTTGGATTCCTCTTTAAAGACTTAATCGAGAAGAGAGGGTAAAGTACAATGGTACAATTAAGATTTATTTATGTTTGCTGAAACAACTATTTACAAGGCAGCAAAACATGAAACAAGTGATTAACACATAACAACAAATCATGAGTTGAATTTAATCCCTCTTGTAGAATTTCAGGATTGTAAATTTTCTAAAATAAGTCTCGCGTTCCCACAGAGAAAAACATAGAAGATCTTAGCCATGGTCTTGCTCTTAAACTCAAATTCAGCTCTCTGTTTCTTTTAATAAGGCCCGAAACATCCAATGGCATTTGGCCTGGAAATATCCAATAAGCCTCAGGTGAGATCACCTGTCTCTTATTGGATTGGTTACCTGGCTCAAGTGGAAGGAGATATTACACAAGTAACACAAAAATAATGAGCCAATGTTGGGGCAATGTTGGTATGCCAACCAAATTACATTGGCCCAATGTTGGTAAACCAACGATGGGCCTACATAGGATTGCTCCATTGTCTAATGTTGGCCCAACATAAAGGGCCAATATTGGGCCAACGTTGAGCTAATGCTGACTTACCAACTAAATCATGTTGGCTTAACATTGGCCCTATATGTTGTGCCAACATTGGCCCAATGTTAACCCTACATGTTATGTGAACATTGCATCATGAGGCATTTTTATGTTGGGCCAACATTGGCTACTAAATTATGTTATCCTGAATGTTTTCAAAAAGCTAAGGCTAATGTTGGGCCAACATAAGCAGCCAATGTTGAGCCAATGAATAAATGTCTATATAAATTAGGTGGTTAATTCAAATATTCAAATTTTTAATTAAATCATTTTTAAAACCATGAATAACGACGTCACATCATTTTTACCATGCATACATACATATATGAACATATATAAATACAATAAATAGCTTAAAAATACATACCGAAAGAGGGTTTAGAACCACTGACCATAAGCATGGCAAATCAGCATCTTACCTCAAAGCAATTGGGTCAACTTAAGTTTGATAGAAGTAAGGAAGTAGTAATGCATTAAAGAAAGGGGTTTTTCCTTTAAAATAAAAAAATAACTATGTGTACCAAAATTTAGTATTAGTTACTATAGAGGGGTATAAAATAGGGTAAATACACAAAGCATTGCAACACTACCATTTACCGGACGTTAAGCCAACGTTGGGCCAACATACATTAGCCAACAATTGGCTGCTGGTTGGCAGAAAACGTTAAGCCAACATAACTTTGCTAAGCTTTTGCCAACGGTTGCCACCCGACGTTAAGCCAACATTGGGCCAACCTAACATTACTAAGCTTTTGCCAACAGTTGCCACCTGACATTGAGCCAATTTTGGGCCAGCATACATGTGCCAACAATTGGCTGCTGGTTGGCAGACAACGTTGGTTTAACATGACATTGCTAAGCTTTTGCCTACGGTTGCCACCTGACATTGAGCCAACGTTGGGCCAACATACATGTGCCATCAATTAGCCGCTGGTTGGCAGACAACGTTGGGCCAACATAACGTTGCTAAGCTTTTGCCAACGGTTGCCACCCAACGTTGAGCCAACGTTAAGCAAACATAACATTGCTATGCTTTAGCCAATGGTTGCCACCCAACGCTGAGCCAATGTTGGGCCAACATACGTGTGCCAACAATTAGCCGCTGGTTGGCAGACAATGTTGGGCCAACATAACATTGCTAAGCTTTTGCCAATGGTTGCCACCCGACGTTGAGCCAACATTGGGCCAACATATACGTTTGCCAATGCCAAATCTTTGTCAATGGTGCCAACCACTACCCAACATTGGCCCAACGTTGAGTGTTACTTGGGTAAGGACAAAAAGAGGGGTGAGAAATCGAACCCAATTTATATCTTGTTATGGTTATGGCATGATTCCCGCCTTGAGCACTAAAATGGCTCATAAATTCGATTCTTGGTTTCATATAGGAAAATTTATCTTTTTGCAAGATTCGGATGACTATGAATGCTTTCAGATTCCCTATTAAGAGAGGTTTTAGCTGATTAATTTCCTTTCCTAAAATGTGTGTCGCCACAGATGTCCAATTACCTTTGCCACAGTGCCAGATGTTCAAACGAGGATGTTAATATCTTTTGAATGATAGAAGTTTGTCAAAGTTGAATCTGCCTCCATCCTGGCCATTATTATGATGTTATGGCTGTCCAAGATTGGCAATTCAAATTTGCTATCTCTTTTTATACTAGTGCAGTAGAAGCTGCTAATAATGCTTTTACTGGTAATGGGCATACTTTATAGCATATGTATTGCATATTTGCATGCATTGAAACATGTTGCATGTGAGAACACAGTTTTTCATTGTTTGGGTTTTGATTGCCACCAGATTTCACTTGTGTTTGTGGCTTTTTGACTTTTTAAAGAGCTTCACATCTTTAGAGATGCATCTTTTGTTTTTTATCTACCCAGGTAGCAAAGTTTTTCATTTAGATATCATTTTGCTTGTCAAAAAGAAGTCATTTCATGCATTTCTTCAGTTTTATTTTGTGTTGCCTTATCATCAAGCCATAGCAACAGAATTTTATACTGTGGAACCCCGATTTTACGTTGTCCGTTTCGTAAGTTATCCCGCTTCCTACATCATTTTATTCTGTTCCGTGGAAATTTCGTATACCGATAATGTAAAAATATCCCGGATTTTACGTTACCCTATCCCGCTCAATGCGTTTTTTTTGTTTCTGGCCATTTTTCGTTGCCATTTTCCTCATTGTTGAATAACTGAAGTTCTAATCCTGCGTCATAA
>JAQGBW010004189.1:0-14301 GCA_034698625.1 Julus scanicus
GTCTTACGATCTCGGAGGAAGTCTTACGATCTTATGTCCTACGATCTCGGAAAAAGTCTTACGATCTTGGAAGAAGTCTTGCGATCTTGGAGGAAGTCTTACGATCTCGGAGGAAGTCTTACGATCTCGGAGGAAGTCTTACGATCTTATGTCCTACGATCTCGGAAAAAGTCTTACGATCTTGGAAGAAGTATTACTATCTTGGAAGTCTCACGATCTTAGAAGAAGTCTCACAATCTTAGAAGAAGTCTCACGATCTTAGAAGAAGTCTCACGATCGGCAAAATGTTTTTAAAAACATGTTTCTGAAAGCAAAAGCGGCTAAAGTTTTCTGAAACATCGCGAAAAGAATTTTGAGGCACGTCTTCACTAAGACGTACATTCACGCTTTTACAAACATATGCAAAAAAGTTTGCTCTACGGGCTTGTTTCAGCCGCCATTTTGTATGTATAACCGTGCATGTACATACATTTGAACGATCGCTCAGCAGGCGGTCTAGATCAAAGAAGAAAAATGCATGCCGTCGGCTCGGCTCAGCCACTGGCTCAATTGAAGTAACAATCCCCCACGTGTCACCACGCGTACATTTACACACGTGTTTTCCATTTTTTTTGGAGACACTTTCACATACATTTTCATGTATGTACACGGTTTGAGTTGTTCTAATTCGTGTATGTACATCTTGAGGGAGACGCGCCTTTAGTAAGCAAACTTGTATTTGCACAAACTTTGTTTCGTGTTTTCTTTGGTGGAGACTTGGCTTTAGTACAATTGGGAAACATGTTCATTCTGGAGGTTTCCAGTTTGATTTTCACATCTAAATGTCAACATGTATGTGTGTCAATTTTTGGATCTGAGCCAAGAAGGGTGAAGGAAGAGGTAAGAGGTAAAGCCCCCAGGGGTTCTTTTTTGGTTAGTTAGAATGTGATGAAAAGGTAAGTGGGAGGTAAGTTATTTCCTGTTGGGCTTGTTTGAAGGGTATCTTATTTCACTTATTTCACCAGCTGTGTACAAACAGAAAATTTACTGCACTTTATTCAAATAAACTGCATTTTGTTTGCAGTTAATTGAGGATTCTGAGTGAGTTCATGATGCAGGGGCTAAAAAATCGTACAATTGTCACATGTAGTTACATTACACACAACATTGTATCTAAAGAATATGTTGTACGTACACACTCGCCCCACACCGGAAAAATCTGATTTTCCTGCGGTAAAAATACAACTTTTCTGTGGTAAAAATTTGCAATTTTTCTACGGAAAACTCGGATGTCCCGTCACGATTGCGATTTGAGAAAAGCCGAAGCGAGCTTTAACGTTGATGACATTTTCCACGAATTACGTTTTTTGAATTGTTTACGCTCGATAATGAAAGCAAAACAGAGATAGAAGCGCTATCAGTTTGATATTAAATGAGGCTACGTGACACTTCTCACGAACTTAGAAAAAACGCAAGATATAATTGTGCAATCGTACGATTAAGGATTAATTAATTAAGGTTTAAGTGATGGTAGATCTCGGTGTTGCCAATCGTGTCAATTAACGCGACACAAATCAGATATCGATAATTAAAAATTTCTCTCATCGGATACACCATTTGATATTTCAATAATTAGTAAGTCGCTTTGTCTACGACTGGATCTGGAAACTAGTTACGCGGGGCCGGATCTTGGTGGAATCTCAACAAAGACATATGTTCAGTGATGAGGTTTTTCCTCAAAAGGGAAAGTTCCAGCTAACAACCTAGAGGGAGTCCCACCGAATGGTTGTTAACATCCCGTATCTAGTAGTCACAATCACTAGAGATATGTCATGGCATGCTCATATCAGGAAGGTCACATCTGGCAAGTCAGCCTCTCTGTTTTATTTAACGAGTTTTACTAATCTTTCAAAAAGTGTCAAGGATATTGTGTACAAACTACTGGATCGCCCCCTGGTGGAGTACTAGTGCCTGGTATGGACCAAGTAGATTGAGTAAGAACCTGGAAATCTGATGGATCTGAAGTTTTAAGACAACCGGTCCGATGAAGCCGAAGAGCCTCATCGGGCACCTACTACCATTCCGATGGAGCTGAAGGGTTTCATTTGGCACTACTACCAGTCTGTTCAAAAGTTTCATCGGATCGCTACCATCGGTCCGATAAAACCGAAGAGTTCCATCAAGGCACTTCTACCGGTCCGATGAAGCCGAAGAGCCACATTGGGCACCTACTGCCAGTCCAAAGAAGCTGAAGAGCCTCATTGGACCAATGCTACCAGTCCAATGGCGCTGAAGAGTTTCATCGGGGCACTTGCCACCAGTCAGATAAAGCCGAAGAGCCTCACCGGGAACCTGCTACAACTGGCCCGATCAAGCCAAAGAGTTTCATTGGATCACCACCACCAGTCCGATAGAGCCGAAGAGCTTCATTGGATCACTACCACCAGTCCGATGGAGCCGAAGAGTTTTATTGGACCACTGCCAGTCTAATGGTTATCAAAAGCCTCATTGGGCACCTACTACCGGTTCAAAGGAGCTGAAGAGCTTCATTGGATAAATACCAACGGTCCGAGGACTCCAAAGAGTTCATTGGACCACCACTACCAGCCCGATGGAGCTGAGGAGCTTAATTGGACCACTGCCAGTCTAATGGTTATCAAAAGCCTCATTGGGCACCTACTACCGGTTCAAAGGAGCTGAAGAGCTTCATTGGATAAATACCAACGGTCCGAGGACTCCAAAGAGTTCATTGGACCACCACTACCAGCCCGATGGAGCTGAGGAGCTTAATTGGACCACTGCCAGTCCAATGGATCTCAAAAGCCTCATTGGGCACCTACTACCGGTTCAAAGGAACTGAAGAGATTCATCCGTTCACTATCACCGGTCCGATGAAGCCGAAGAGCCTCATCGGAGCGCTACAGGTCCAAAGGAAGAGCTTATTGGGCCACTACTACAGGTCCATCATCCAGAACGTTTTGGTTCCAAAGTCCACTCCTTAGCTAATGTAGATTCAATATTACAATAAATACTGGATAGCCTGTTTAGTTTTCGACACCTTGGTGCTGACTGTAGGGTAATAAAATTGACTTATGTCGAATGTTAGCGAGGTCGCGCACATTTCAATCGATTTAGATGAAATCTATTCTAGTCTTTACCACTTCAATGACGTCATTTTGAATCTTTCAACCACCTGTTTCTACTTTTTTGGTACGCTTATTAAAGCCTAGTTCCTCATTTCGTTAATTTTCCCATTTAATATATATTTCCAGATTTTTTATGTTCAAAATAAGGGTTAGAGAAGTATGAAAAAAAATGTTGTCTTAACGCCTGACAATCTCTGGGCAACCAAAATGGCGTCTTCGTTGTTATGGAATTTTGCTTTATCACCCGAGTTGGGGGAGAACAATCCTAGGAGACAATCCTAGGAAGATTTAAGACAGGGAAAATTGCCAAAAATAAAATTGAGGTGTTTGATCACGTGTTGAGGAAGGCGGCACACCTGGGAACCTTAAAATAAGCCTGACCTCCCTTCTTGTGTCACGCACCTTGTAATTATTAAGAAATCTATACAGGATCACGTTTGTACAAAATCCAAATATAACTGAGGATTAAACGATGATCTCTAGTGGCGCCATCTCGTGTATAATTTCCCTGACTTGTTTCAAAATTAATTACTTTTCCTTGACTATTCCCAGTGCAGGTTTTGAAATTTCCCTTGACTATTCCAGGTTTTTAAAGGTGTATTTTACTCGAAATTCCTCGCTTCAAAGTGTTGAAACATGTTTTTTTTTATATTTTAAAGTGTTATATTAATTTATAATAATAATGCTAAAAAACCTATCGAAATTTCCCTGACTATTCCAGGATTTTAAAGGTGTATGGGTTTATAAGCTTTAAAGTGTTAAACATGTTTTTTTTAAAAATATTTTGAAGTGCTATATTAATTTATAATAATAATACTGCTAAAAAGTGTTAATTACAGTCGAATTAAACGTGTTTTTTCATATTTTTTCAAGGTGCGAGACCTGGTGAACAGATGCACGTGTCCAACTCAGTTTTACATGGAAAGAATCTCAGAAGGAAAATACAGAATTGGCGAATCAAAACTCACCATATACGTGCGGGTAAGACACATTTTTAACACTAACTATATACACCACTGTTTTACAAACCTTATGAATCCTCTATGTTTTAAACTGTTTTCAAAACTTGGCCATTTTGAAATTTGGGGGAGAAGAATTTGCCCTATTAGCAACTCGTACCGTAATCGAACACTCTGAAAATACAAGAAAATTGAACACTATAACGATTACACGATCTTAATAATTAGCAACTCACCTCATCAATACATTTCATTTGTTTCCTAGTCATAAAAACAACAACAACAACGAGTCAGCCATTTTCTTACTACATAGCGCAGTAGTGTCACGGATTAGATATTCAGTCAAATCTAGAGTGCAGCTAGTTACCCAAAATATAAAAACGAGTGCTCTTAATAGCTCTCAGTTTTATTTGTTAACGATTTTAGTTCGCCCTTATTTCAATATAATAACATAACGAGAAAATTTTCAAAAATAATGTTAATTGGAATTTTTTTTTTTTTTTTGGAATACGCGAATAAAAAAAAAGAATGTTAAAAAAGAACTTTAAAATGGAACGCTCGACGTCATGCCTCGTTACGTCACGCGTCACACGCACGTGCTCGCGTTCCGCTTCTAGATCACCCCGACGTTCCATTCGTAGAACACCAAAATGGTGGATACATTTGTTTTTAAATTTCATCGAGGCATTTTTTCTTTGCCATTTTTCCTAAAAAAAATATTCAGAAAAATCTTGAAATTATGAACGAAAATCACTCAAGATGAGTTAGTTATGTGGACAAACACTGGCGAAGCATCGACGTATGTATTATGTATATATCCGTACATTTTAAATTTCTGGTATGGTTATGTATACAACATGTAGGTGTATACCTCGCTTTACGGCCTATAGATACGTTCCGAAAAACTTGGCCGTATAGCGGAAAAAGCCGTATAACGAATCAATTATTTCCGCATCGTGATTTTTATTGTTTCCCCCTTCTTAAACGAAGTGAAATCCATAAGTTGTTTTTTATCGAATTAGCCATAATCCGATTTTGTTCGTGTAAATTGGGGGTAACTTATCGCATTTTTTGGCCACTTTCTTTTAATTACAGCATTGTTTTTAGGACGTATAACGAGACATTGTGGTACGTAAATCGAAACAGTGCCACAATTTAAAAAAAGCCCCTATATAAAGAGCGGCCTTATATCGAGATATAGGTGTAGGTATATTGCAATAAAATGGAACGCTTGACGTTATGCCTCGTTACGTCACGCGCCATCGCACGCGCTCGCGTTCCACTTCTAGAACATCCCGACGTTCCATTCGTAGAACACTAAAATGGCGAATATAAAAGCTTTTTTTTAAATTTTTCATCGAGGCATTTTTTGCCATTTTTCCTAAAAAATATTCAGAAAAATCTTGAAATTGTGAACGAAAATAAAGATGAGTTAGTAAATTCCGTCGACAAACACCGGCACTTCCACGCGTGTTTTAAAGCACATATATTTAACCATAAACGAGGAGGCATCGACTAAGTATAAATAATTCCGTATTCATTTTTAATTTCTGATATGATATATATATATATATATATATATACATAGGTAACATCTGTTGGAATGCAGCAACAGGTGTTGTTATCGTAACTAACGTGTGTATTGTTTAAATGTCGACCTTATATTAATAGTTGGATGGAGTGCGGCACACCTGCAACGGAGCCCTTAATTGACGGCACACCGGTTTTTTAAAAAAAACATACAGAAACACGATCGTGTATAATTGGTGTTTTCTAATGCGTGAAACTATTAAGAAAAATGAAAAAAAAATCTAGGTTAAGTATATATAATAAAAAAAACGAATCGAGTGGGTGGAGACATAGAAACATTTCCTTAAAAAAGCCCCGTTCAAATAGTTTATTTCGAGGATATTTTTTTTAAAAAACCGCATCAAAAAATGCATTAGAGCAAACATTAAAATAATATAAAACAGATTATTATAGAAACTTAAGTCAAAGCGTGAAAAAATCCATTTCATAGCCACTTCAAAAACTCATTAATTAACGCTCTTAATGTGCCGTCACGTAATTTAAAAAATTGGTGGGGGTCAAAGCATTAATTTCAAACTCGATGGTCCTTCACTATGTCATAACAAACCTTCAAACATTACAAAATCATTAGCTATATAAACAACAGGGTCTAAAATTGTCGCGGCACATCAAAAAATAATTATTGCACTGTTTTTAAACTTTTTCCAACTTAAGGCACACTAAAAACTGTCTGAAATTGTCGTGGCACACTGAAAACTGGGTCTTTTAAGGGCATATGTAACTGACTGCGTTGTTTTAAGATTTATGGCACACTAAACATGGTCTAAAATTGTCGTGGCACAATGAAAAATGTGGTTATTGCTGCGTTTTTCAACTCTATATTCATTTTGCCTGGACTATTTCAGTTTTTCCAGACTTGTTCCTACTTTAAAGTTGCTTTTTGAATGTGTGTGGGCTTAAAAACAAAATATAGTTTGTATAATTTTGATTAACTTTCAAAATTTTGAATTTTTAAAAATAATGTAATATAATTTTGTGTGCGTACGTGGGGAAAAGGTGAAAAATGTCACACGAATAAGTTTTTGTGGGTCAACAAACTTCAACATTTTTCAAAAATTCCTTTGTTCAAATCTTTCGCCAAATTTAAGCAAGTTTTTTTTTTTCTGGATCAAAGTTGAAATTTTTCATCCTAATTTCATTTCAAATATTTGCTTTTTTTTTTTTTTACGACACAAATCTGTGTCAAGTCTCGCACTTTTTTTTGTTTTTGTAGTTCAAATTTTCAGCCCCCGGAATTCAAATTAGGGGCCATATTGAGTCAAATAATAATTGTAATTATTAACTAATATCAAGTAATAATTGTAATAATAGTCCATTGTTTTTATACAGATCCTGAGGAGTCACGTGATGGTCCGCGTGGGCGGCGGCTGGGACACTTTGGCCCATTACCTGGACAAACACGATCCCTGCAGATGCAGACAAGGTAAGGACCCTAAAAAACACACCCCCAAAAATAGTAGGTGAGACCGGGGCACAGTGGGTACACTTTTTAAAATTCATTTTTTCCCAGAAAAATATTTAAATCGTAGCATTTTAAAAGATTAACGCAGTAATATACGAGCCTTCAGGATCTGTATGCATTTTGTCATCTAGTTTTTTTTTTTTTTTTCTATAAAAGATTAAAGTTGGTCGCGCAGACTGTCCCACTGTGCCCCTATACCGGGGCTCAGTGGAACATGGCACGGGGTACAGTGGTCCACGCGAAATAAATTAAGACAAATTTTACGAGAAAAAGAACACCACGTTGATTAATTGCGTTTAATTCAGCACGTCAATTTAAAATTCCGAGTATAAATTTACAAAAACGATTAAAATTAACCGTAATTATGGCAGATTTCATATTTTCACCGCTCTTACTCGTCCAAATTTGTTTTTTTTTTCGTGATTGCGAACCATTTTTACTTTAAAACATAAATTTAAACGTGGTTTTTATTTAAAGTCATGATTAATGAGAAAATATACCAATATTTTCCAAAAACATTAATCTGGGTGTATGCTAGGACATGTCCCACTGTTCCCCGTAATGTTGCGGTCCACTGTGCCCCGTATAACCAACTTGATTCGAATAAGGCCTTAAGCTGACCACGTGGCTAATTAACATAAATTTTAGTTTGAAATTAAAGCTGGATATATACACTCGTCAATGGTAATTAATGTTTTATAATTACACCTAGAATAAAAAATCCAATTGCGAGTTGAATAATTACTTTTCAAAAACTGCAAAATATTTTCTTCTAAATTTGTGTCAGATCGCAGAAATTTTGGTTAATGAAAGAGTGCTTTGCAAATCAAAGAAGCATTGGGTTGCTCATAAAACCTGATTTTATAAAGACGTTGTACCACTGTGCCCCGGTCTCCCATTTATAACATATAAGGGAGACACTTCATGAATTAGACCAAGTTTTTTTTTGCCCCAAATATTAATATTATAATGGCTTTAGTGCAGGACCCAAACCCTCCGCTCGTATAATATCATATGATATTTATTATATATATTAGGGGCCATTAAGTTCTATTTTGGAAGAGGTCGTTGACCCCACGTGCTCGCTCCTGATTTTTCTACTGAATAATAATAATAATAATAATCTAATGAATCGCTATAATAAAAATAAAGGTTAAAATTAAGGCACGCCATAGGGCCTTTTAATGACTCTCTTGACAGTGGGCGCCACCTGGTGACCAACGATTTAATGAGCGCCGCCAATTAAGGGCCCATATGTGGAGTAGAGAGCAAACAAGGCGTTGGATTTAATAAAGGAGTTTCATTAATGCTTATAATCACAATCGCCATCTTGGATTTCAGGCCCTTTTAACTTCACCGGTCATTCCAGGACCTCAGATTTCCTTGACCATTGTGTTAACTTTAAGTTTAAAGGTCCCAACATGTCGTAGTAAATATTCTATTTTGTTAATTGTTGTTGTTTTTTATTTTCAGGTCACCGTCCAGCCCTGGCGTCCAAACTGACCGTTAAGTTCGGACCTTCGCAAACCCAAATGGAAGTCAATTATTTAAGGTAAATTTAAAAAGTAGCAGCAAAAATAAGTAAAAACAATTCGAGCGTTTCATTTAACGACTCGGAGCGAACAATTATTTGCGCGAATGACCCGAAAAAAAAACTTAAAATTACTCTTTAAATATAATGATGAAATATTTCAAAAATGTGGTGGAAAAAAAAAAAATTATACTTAAATGAAAAAAAAAAAATTGTTCGATAAAAAAAATTTAACAAAAAGTTCATTTGTAATGAGGATTAAAAAAAACCGATCCCAATTCAAGATGGCGTCGTTGTGGGTCATCGAATAGCGATTGTTTCACGCTTCCGGTCAAGAACTGGCCTCACATCGACAAACTCGAGCACACACAACAATTTCATTCACCAATAAATTCTAAACTCATATTTGGAAAAAAAACTTACTAAATAAGTTATTATACTCGCAGCACATTAAATTGTCAAGGCACATTGAAAAAGACGTGGGGGGATTTCCCCTGTTGAAGAGGGGAAATGAGCCTGGCAGAGAGGCTAGAAAAACAGCATTCCTTCCTCTCCACAACTAATGGCTTTGTTGTGGTTAATGTGGACAAATCACGTGGGTTAACAGTTTGCTATGCAGATCTCTTTCAAGTGGTGGTAGCCCCTAAAAGGCCCCTTTAGCCTCTTTTGAAAAAGTAAGCTGACATAACTTCTTTGACTGACGATAAGTTAAATTCTTGCAGGTCTCCAGTGACCCAAACGGCGGCACATCCGTCTCCGTTCCTGTCCACCACCGCCGCCGGCCGGCAGCAACCGCAACAACAGCGCTCCACCTCGCCCAACATGAGCCTGAACCTAAGTAACGGTTCGCCGCCACGCCAGCGCCGCGCTTCCACCTCTTCGACGTCCTCTTCGTCGCACAAGTTGTCCACTGGCTCTCTGGCTTCCGACGGCGGTGGAGGAGGCGTCAAGACCGCATCGTCCAACGCCAACAGTGCAGCTACCACGCCGTCGCCGAGGAACTCCGCGTTGATGGTCATCCAGCAGCCGGCGCACGGAACCGACGGCGGACCTGCCTGTCGTCTGTCCTACGGCGGCGGCGACAGCGGATCCGAGCAGTCGGACGAGGGCTACAGGGGTGCGTCGCCTCATCTCCTTCCCTGCTGCCAACACGACGGTCCGACGCCGGTCAGACCCAACAAATTGCTGACCAATGGCATCGCCGACCGCCGCCGCCGGTCGTCCGGCGAAGCAGCACCGCAGCAGCATCACCACCACCAGCCGATGACGATTCCGGCCATGACCAACGGCAGAATGCAGCGCAGCCGATCCAACGACGGCGGCGAGCGACCGCTTCTGGAACTGCGGCGCAACGTCGCCAGCCGCCACTCGTACCGCACGCCGAGAGCCTCGGAAGCTGTCGCCGGCAGGAATACCAGCAACACGTGGTCGTTTCGGGGGAGACCTTCGCGGCCCTCCATCGGACCTGACACCTTCTCCGGAGGAGGAGGAAGAATGGCATCACCCTCGCCTAGAGGACGTTCTACGGCATCGTCCTCCGGGTACGGAGGAGGGTTGAGATCCCTGCAGACGTCGCCAAGCAAGGACGTGCTGACCATCCAAGAGATCATCAACAACAGCGAGCTGGACTCCAGCGAGAAGGTGGACAGGATACAGAGTATCTTGAACTCCGGCGGCGGCGGTCCTTCGACAGCCACCGCTATCGCAGTTGCCGGAAGTAGGAGGACTAAGCCGGGTGTGGTGGAGACAACGACTACCACCGCCAACGGTCACCACAACCACCGCCGTTCGTCGACGCCACCGTCGCCCGATTCCGGCAGCGACATGGGATGCGACGCGGCGCTGCTGTCGCTGCCACAGATGCGAAGCCTTAAGATTTCGCCGCGTAAGGACAATTATCCGGACAGGGAATCCAAGATCCCAGTTCCTAAGTACGAGTCCCTCTACAGCCTGCAGCCCCTATGCTAAGACCGCCGACTTCTGGAGCGCTTGGCGGCGAGAAAGCATGGGCCATCATAATTCAACAGAGATCCTAAGCAAACCACAAAGGGCCTTAAAGTCAACACTGGTGACTTCTTTCCATCTTCGGGTGGGCGGTGGAGGCAAAGCGATGTCACGACCAATGACCATCACGGAGGTTCCGGCCCTAAGCCTTCTTAAGGTGCTCAAACGCCTGAACTTGGCGTATCTTCCAGAAGGATGGTTCCAGCTACTTCTAGAGAACGTACTCGGGGCCTCCCGTGATTAAAACCATTCCGAAGAACGGGCTGTGGGCTGAAACCGTGGGACGATGGAGTGAAGTATCGGTCGTGACATCGCTTTGACTATAACTTTCACCACGTGTGTGACACATACCGTAACATTTATTATAATCCGTATACGGATTTAACCGAGATTTCCTTAGTTAGTTAAAGACGTAACTTTTACGGATCCGACTAGGGTAATGGACCTTCGCAGTCGGTTAAAACTTGAAATTTGAAAATCTTAGGACAGTTTCAGACATTAACTGTTGAAGTTAAAATGGAATGGTGTAGGGCCTTTACGTAACCCGTAAACGGATTTAACCGAGATTTTCAGGACCTAACTTTTACGGATCCGATTCGGGTAATCGACCTTCTCAGTCGGTTAAAATGTTAAGTTTGAAAATCTTAGGACAGTTTCAGACATTAACTGTTGAAGTTAAAATGGAATGGTGTGGGGCATTTGCGTAAGCCGTATACGGATTTAACAGAATTTCGTACGTTAGGTAAAGACGTAACTTTTACGGATCCGACTCAGGTATGGATCTTCGCAGTCGGTTAAGACGTGAAATTTGAAAATCTTAAGACAGTTTCAGGCATTAACTTTTGAAGTTAGGGCATGAGGTTAAAATAGAATGGTATGGGGCCTTTAAGTAACCCGTATACGGATTTAACCGGGATTTCGTACGTTTGGTCAAGACGTAACTTTTACGGATCCGACTTTGGAAAACCATGACTTTATTACACTAATTTTACATGGTCCTTACCATTGGACCTAAGGCCCTTTCTAAAAACGCGACTTTTTAAATTAAGTTACCGAATAATCGATAAGATACAGATATTTGTATTCAATTTGTAGGAAATTTTGCAATAAAATTGTATAAAATTTTGTCATTTTCACAAATAATTCTTGAGAAAATCTAAAATCTGGGACAAGAATTAAAAAGCCAAACTTTGGCTCGTTGCCAAGTTTATTTAGCATCATCATGACGAGGATAGTAATTGTAGTTATTATTATTTTAGATAAAAGAATGACTTAAAGTTTTATATAAAAAAAAACATGTCAATGACCTGCCAAACACAAGGCCGATTTATTCATTTGTAAGTCAAGGAATTGAAAACTTGTTACGCCTGGAAAATTTTGGGAAAAAAAAGCCCACCCCAGGTATAAAAGGTCTTTTGGGTCCTAATTGCCCAAAATATTACCAGTGTTGACATTAAGGTCCTATAAAATATATATATATACTGTTACACATTCCTTTCCATCATAACAATGTTTGTTTTTTTGTTTTTTGTTGTATGAAAAATGTAAATTGTACGGATTAATTAAGAAATTAATCGGTCGATTAAAATCAGGAATTGGAGGATTATAAATCGGTGTAAATACTGTTAATTAAGCTTATTTAATAAGATGTTAATTAAGTTTATCGAAACCCAATTTTGTTATTTTCGTGTGGTTAAATGTTTAATCGTCGATTATATCGGCGATTAAGTTGATGAAATCGTGGATTAAATGAATTTAATGGTCGATTAATCCCATAGACGAAGTTTGATGAAACGCTAAATGTTTCTGTTTTGTTTCAATTGTTTTTGTATTTGTACAAAAAAACATTGTTTAAAAACAATTAACGCGTCGTTAACTAATCACTTTAATCGGGGGTTTAATTATCGAATGTATACTAACGCCGGATTAACTCTATACTGTATATAATGCAACGATTTAAATAATAAATCACTAGACAAATGCTATCATTTTGGTGTTTATAAAGTCATCACACGTTGTGTTGATCAACCACGAGCTCACCTCGTTGTTGTTTAAAAATTTATAATAAATTTACGATTAAATTTTAATGAAACTAAGTTTTCATTTTTAATGGCTTTAATGTAGTTTTTAATGTGAATTATAAACTAAAATAATACGACAATCGAAATTTGCTACATTATACTATACAACTGCATTTATATGAAATTCAAAACTTTTATTACTGTAACACATACACGAGTTTATAATACGAAAAAAGTGTTAAAATCAAAACAGGAAATATTTTGTATTTTACACATCGAGGGAAATTAATGTTTGAGATAATAAAAAAAAAAAGTAGGAGGAAACGAGATTTAAAAATCTGTCAAAAAAACGAGACAAGCGCGAGTTTTGCGTTTTCGTTAATTCGCTCAAAGCATTTGAAAAAAACACGAGACACGAAAAGGAAATTGATTGTTGACGTCATCCTGTTTTCAATTTCGAACGTCATCACGTGGTTTGGATTAAATTCGAGTTGCGTTTTAGAATAATGAAAAAAAGTGGCCTTCGTCCAGAAAACGAACAATAAAAGACGACGAGCAAAAATTCAATTATTACAAAATTCAACAGAAATTACGTGAAAATTGGGTTGAAAAGGTCAACGGAAAAAAAACACATTTCAATTGCGAGCCATCAATTTAGGAAACACAAAACCTAATTTCGCATCAGAGGGTTGGCCATTTTGAGAGTAACTCTCGAGAGTTATTCGCGATGGATACTCTCAGAAGGTTTGTAAATTTGAGAACTCTCGATGGCTACTCTCAGAAGGTTGACTATCTGATATACCTCTCGAGAGTTACTCTCAAAAGGATGTCCATTTGAGATTACATAACTCTCGATGGATACTCTCAGAGATTAACTCTCGATGGATACTCTAATATGGTTGTCCATTTGTGATTAACTCTCGAGAGTTATTCGCGATGGATACTCTCAGAAGGTTGACTATCTGAGATTAACTCTCGATGGCTACTCTCACATGGTTGTCCATTTCAGATTAACTCTCTCGAGTTATTCGCGATGGCTACTCTCAGAAGGTTGACTATCTGAGATTAACTCTCGATGGCTACTCTCACATATGGTTGTCCATTTGAGATTAACTCTCGAGAGTTACTCTCACATGGTTATCCATTTCAGATCAACTCTCGAGAGTTATTCGGGATGGCTACTCTCACATGGTTGTCCATTTGTGATTAACTCTCGAGAGTTACTCTCAAAAGGTTGTCCATTTCAGATTAACTCTCGATGGCTACTCTCAGAGATTAACTCTCAAAAGATACTCTCAGAGATTAACTCTCGATGGCTACTCTCACATGGTTGTCCATTTCAGAAATTCAGATTAACTCTCGAGAGTTATTCACGATGGTTACTCTCAGAAGGTTGATTATTTGAGATTAACTCTCGATGGCTACTCTCACATGGTTATCCATTTCAGATCAACTCTCGAGAGTTATTCGGGATGGCTACTCTCACATGGTTGTCCATTTGTGATTAACTCTCGAGAGTTACTCTCAAAAGGTTGTCCATTTCAGATTAACTCTCGATGGCTACTCTCAGAGATTAACTCTCAAAAGATACTCTCAGAGATTAACTCTC
>JAQGBW010004190.1:0-14301 GCA_034698625.1 Julus scanicus
TCGTAAAGTTTTAGAGCGGATTGAGAGATCCCATAATTATGCAAAGACTCTAATATGTGGGACTTATTTGGAGTATCAATTTTTTTAAAGTTTAAGTAAGGTTTAGAGAAAATAATTTTCTAAAATAAAAAAGTGATCGAATATTTGGATAAAATAAATGAAAACGTTCGTAAAATAAATTATTTCACGAAATATTTTCACCACATTTTAAATGTCTCTATAAAAGCGGACGAATTTCCGTAAATCATTTTTTGTATTTTAAATTCACGCACGATTTGTTTTGAAAATGGGACGACCGGATGCCCTCTTAGAAAAAAAAAAAAAGAGGGAGGGGAAGGTGGGATGGGGGGAGGGGGATATAAACAACAAAAGACCCTTTTATATAAAAAAAAAACTCCACATGCACAGCCGAAATATAAAATAAAACACTCACCGATCGCTCAGTCAGTCGGGGGAAGTTTGGTAAAATCCCTATCGAGTAGTCGCATAGTTAGGAGGACACTTAAGTGCGCACTTAGTGTACACTAAAATACAGGTGCAATAAACTCCGAATATAAACAAGAAATTCACCCTGACCTCCAGCGACGATCGACGAAGGCAAACTAAAAACACAACTCAAATGAATGGACGAGAGAAGAGGGGAAATATAGAAACGAGATTAGCGACCTCTTCCGGTGGCTCCACACCAGGAAGGGAGAGGGATATACACCTGCTGGAGACATCTGGTGAACGAATGGGGAAACTAGGAGAGAGGGGTTCCGATTTTTGGCTTACTAATGGGGAGTAGAAGCGATTATGTGGAGATGGTGATAAGATTCGGATGATGAAGGTGTTCGGGACTTTTTATGGGGCACCCTGTAATCTTTTACAGAGTGTCTCGTGCAGGATGTTGTTTGCGGAGTGTTTTTATTTCGGGTTGTTCTCCCCCAACAATTGCTGGGACACCCTGTAATGATCGACTGTTGATTTTGTAGGGTGTCTTTTGCAGCATAATTTACAGGGTGTCTTTTGCAGGGTAATCTCCCCAACAAATGCAGTGGCATCCTGTAATGACTGTTGATTTTACAGGGTGTTCCCCGATAATTTGTGTGGCACCCTGTTATGACTTTTGAATTTACAGGGTGTCTTTTACAGGGTGTTCGCCTCCACAAGTGCTGAGACACCCTGTAATAACTGTTGATTTTACAGGGTGTCTTCCTCAACAAATGCTGTGGCACCCTGTAATGACTGTAGAATTTACAGGGTGTTCGCCTCCACAGGTGCTGAGACACCCTGTAATGACTGTTGATTTTACAGGTTGTTTTACAGGGTGTCTTCCCCAACAAATGCAGTGGCACCCTGTAATGACTGTTGAATTTATAGGGTGTTTTACAGGGTGTTCGCCTCCATAAGTGCTGAGACACTATAATGACTGTTGATTTTACAGGTTGCGTTTTGCAGGGTGTCTTCCCCAACAAATGCCGTGGCACCCTGTATGTAATGACTGTTGAATTTATAGGGTGTCTTTTGCAGGATGTTTTACTTCTTTTTTTTTAGCTTGTTTTTAGCTTCTTTTACAGGTCGGGCCTCTCCACAATTGCTGAGACACTCTGTAATGGCTGCTGAATTTACAGGGTGTTCTCCTCAATAAATTCTGTGACGCCCTGTAATGCCAGGTTGATTTTACAAAGCGTCTTTTGCAGGGTGGTTTTCTCCACAATTGCTGAGACACCCTGTAATCTCTGTTGAATTTACAGGGTGTCTTTTACAGCGTAAGTTTTACAGGGAGTCCTAGACAATAAATGCTGTGACACGCTGTAATGTCAGGTTGATTTTAAAGGGCATTCTCTTCCCCCACAATTACTGAGACACCCTGTAATCTCCAACATAACTACCGTGACATCCTGTAATGACAGGTTGAGTTTACAGGGTGTCTTTTGAAGGATGTTTTTTACAGGGTTTCCGAATAACCACACGATTTTTTAAAAATGATTGGAGACAGTTGCTGGGACACCCTGTAATGCCAATTGATTTACAGGGTGTCCTTCCTGTTTTTTAGAAGTGACGTTAGATGGCGCTAAATTTAACGAGTGTTTATTTTACAGACTATATTAATGAAACAAACATCGCTAACACATCTATACTTATTCTATTTCTAGGAAAACATTCGTGAAAATACGCTCACACAACTGGGACACCCTGTAATTAATTTTACAGGGCGTCTTTCGCGTTGCTCGAACGTACCAATGGCGCTGGAGTTGTAAATTTGCATATCGTGACCTTAAACCGGTGGGGGGGTCAACAATGTTGATGACACGTGATGTTCGGGAGCCAATCACAATCCGTTTCTCGAATTTTCTACGTTTTGTTCGCATTTCAAGACATAGCAGTGAAGAGAGAACGTTCTTTTTGCGAGTTTAACATGTTTTGTGCGGAAAACATGGCGTCTGTGTGTAGAACATGTTCGCGTCGTGTTGTTTGGATCCCCGATGTCAACTTATCAACGAATTTAAAGGATTTGTGCCGAAATTAACGCGTTTGGAACTTATGTGAACACTTGGAACATACATGTGTGGATCTGGTGGAAGGACGGCATTACCATATATGGGCATATGGACGAGGTTCCATCGAAACAAGTGAGTGTTGACATTTATTTGGGGAACTTTTTAACGAAACATAATTGTGTTTAACGAATATTTATCCAAAAAAGGATTTCTGGGACACCCTGTATTGGTAATACATTGTACAGGGTGTCCTCCATGTTGTGGAAATTGCAATGCCATGATTTCTATAAAAATAATTAGTAAAAGTGGTTTCAATTTTAAAGTAACAAAATGGTTTCTGTGAAACCCTGCAAACACGAAAGAACGTACAGGGTGTCCTGGATGTCTACAATTCAATAATTGTTACATCAGGTGTTATTTATGATTTTATTAGATATTATTATGGATAATTTTTTTACAAATTGTGCAAATTTGTTAAAGTTTTGATAAATTTTTGTACATCGAAGTTAATATTTTGTCGCGTATTTGGTGGTTGACCTCTGACCTCCACTTACAAAAGTAGCATTATTAGTGTAGCGTAATGCCAAACCTGAAATGAGAAAATTTCAAACTTATTATTTCTGGATTTCATAAATAGGACTTTGATGAACGGGCAAAGGGAAATTCCCTTATCCATATCTGGGCCAAAGTATAGGTCATCGCGCGGGGTGACTTTGGACCAGGGCCTTTTTCGAAACATATCCGTAGTGGAAAAATGATGTCGGGCCAAAAATTTGCTATAGTATGTCAGATCTACACCTTCCCCCACGTAAAAATCAACCAAAATCCCTTAGGTCCCTACTTTTCAAGGGTTTCTTTACGAGGGTTTCTTCGCCAGGGTCCTTTTCGTGTTAAATAACAAGAAAATCAGATGAAAATTGCCGCGACTCAGGTTTTGGTCACTCCCAAATTGCTCGTGCCTGGTTTTCGTCTTTAGTACCCTATAATTTTAAGTAAATATGTTTGATATTCATGCCAATAATAGTTAGGGCATATTTAGGAACCACTCGATTCACCCGTTTTTACAACACTTCAGGGCTCAGCCTGACTGGCCTTATATGGTCAACGCCGATCTCCGCGATACGATTGTTCTGGAAAGTTGATTAAGAGATGGATTCACCCACTGGGACACTGGTTTCAATAGAACCTCATGCTCTGCCAAGTTTTTAATCCCCATAACTAAATAATTGAAACCGGTTCCATTCTGAGGGTGATTTTATTACCTAAAACCTGTTTGTGGAAAGGACAAACAGGTTTTGGGATTAATTTAAGTTCAAAAAAATCACTAGTGCGCCTAGCCTTATTGTCCAAGTAGCTGTTCTGAACAATAGCCACACTGTGGGTTTGTGGATCTCTGTTAGTAGGAAGGGTATTAAGAGTTCAGGGGTCGTGTAAGGAATGTGGATAGATGTTGATTTAGTGGTCATTATGGTTGGATTAGAGCTTGAAAACAAGAGGTGGTGCCAAGCCCGAGGATTAGTGCTGCATAACAGGAAGTAGGACTAGGTGAGGAGGTGGAGGAAGTATGGTTTACTTAAGCCTGTTGCCCACCTGGCGAAAATCACTCGCAACTCACACGAAATTGTCTGCTAAATCAGGAAGTGGATGTTCGCAATGTGCAATAAGAAGTGAGGCAAGCTCACATGACTTCACGGAAATGAGCTTCGCCATGCCGGATTCAAACCTCACTTTTGAAGCGCGCAACATGGCGGCCAGCTAGAAAATATGGTAAAATGGTAAATATGGTCACGTGCTTCACGCCACTAGCAGGAGCGCCGATCTTTTTTTCTTTTTGTGAGTTGTAAGTGATTTTCGCCAGGTGGGCAACAGGCTCAAGTAGCTGTTAGGGTTGATGTGCATATGAATAATACATTTCTTCAGTAAGAAAGTGACATTGAGTTTGAGGTAGTGCTGAAGAGAGTGGTCCAAAGCTTTGAAGGAGATGTATCAGCGATCAGATGTGGTTATTTTATCGGATATGGATTTTCTGAAGGCCTGTGTCGCTCTTCTTAGGGTCAAGAATCTGCATCCGGCGAGGGTCAGGAATTATTGGGGAGATGTGGGGGCAGCTGAATCTGGACAACAACAAAATTAAGCATCATGCACACTAGTCATCGGAATAAGACCAAAGAGGGTGAATCTACGAATGACTGTAAAAAGCAATAATGAAACCAACTGGACCAAAGAACCCAAAACGGCTAAAGCATCCACATTTTACGATTTTAAAAAAGTCGTTTACCGCAGCACGATTTGAATCTCGAGTCGCAACAGTCTTGGTGAAACCTCTTGAACACGTTGCACTGCTGATGACAGAGCAGTTCAAATCGCGTGCGACAACAGCGGATGACACCGGCACGACAACACGGCTCGTGGAAACGGTAGCCGTTACACACGCCGCAGCCTATTGGTCGGATCACTCGACGCCGCTCTTCCGATGATAGCGACGGATCTGGGAGACAAAGGGTCAAAAGCAACACGACCAAGACCAATGACGCCATTTTGGAATACCTATAGATTAATAAAAAATAGAAGAAGATATACTGAAAATGTATAAAATATATACGAGAGTATACATCGCATATAGGGTATCTCTCTCTCGGAGGGAGGATGTGAGGAAGGACCCGCTTCTGTGTGGAACACCCGTCTCACCCACAGTCACCTTCTTACTGGTACGCCCCAACCTGTCTGCGCTACATGCGCTGCACCTCTAACCATAGCACATATTTTAGTCGACTGCAGGTGCTACGCTGCTCTGCGGCGTACCACCCTCCAACCCATACCGATTCTGTGCTGCTACAGCTCTCCCTTATTTTGGGAGAGAACAGGGCCATACCCTTTTCTTGCATACTCCATTATCTATCCCTTTGTTGTCTCCTGTCTGCACTTAACTTATGTCAACTTCCTCATACCATTACCCGGCAACCCTTTTCTAATCATTTGTCCTTTCCTGTCCTGTGATAATTTTACTGAGTCACCTGTAATGGCTAACTTAAGGCGTTCCTCTAAATGGGGTCCAACCTGTCTATGGTCCTCTCTATCACGCGAGTCTACGGATTTTGCGCATAAAGTTTCTGGTTGGTCCTATGGACCAACAGTCACCTCGGGCCCTTAAACCCCAACCAACAACAACATATAGGGAAAGAGAAATACAAAACATGTATGGGAAAACCATGTAGGGCACATGTTCAAAACTTACTTTTTGATGTTTGAGGATCCTAAATTGTCTTCGGTGTTTCCGCTGCCAACTTTTAAAAAAACTGTCGGGATTTTGAAAATGATTTTGGTTTATATTCGCATTTTATGTTTTCCTGTTTTTTTATAAATGTTTTCACCCTTTTTTGTGTTAAAATTTGAGTTTATTAACTTTGGTTTTTCCACCTCAGGCGCATCAATTTTTCATCCATTTTTATTAACAATATGTTGGGTAAATATTTAATGTGGACACAATTGGTACAAAAAAGGGTTTTCGCAATAATTTCACAAAAGTAAAAAGTTGATTTTTAAACAATTTTAATTCAGTTTTTAATTCAGGTGTTAGTCTTATAAACGTTAATAAAGGCCCATATATAATCAGAATCTAGTTAAAGCCGATATATGAATCATCAGGTTCTGGTTAAGGTCCATGAATCATCAGAATCTAGTTAAGGTCCATATATGAATCATCAGGTTCTAGTTAAGGTCCATATATGGATTATCAGAATCTAGTTAAGGACTTAAGGTCCATATATGAATCATCAGAATCTATTATCTAGTTAAGGCCCTTATATGGATCATCGGCACCCAATAAAGGCCCTTACCTGACAATATATTGCTTAAAGATATGATTAAAATATGGTTCATACTTGGTCCATCAGTGGCTAATTAAGGCCATCTAAATGGCCCATATATGATTTTCCACCAGAGATACCATATGCAATTTTTTTTAAATTCTTAATGATCTGTACATAAAATGTTTCCAAACATGAAATAAAGCACATTGTCATACACGGAAAATAAAATGGCTGCCACCAGGGGTTATTCAGCCCATTTGTGTATAGACCTCATCAATCAAATCCAGACACATGATGGAGGTCAACGAGTTGAATGTCACGACACTCGTTCCATTCAGAGCAATACCAAATATTTGATGTTTTGCACAAAAGTGTTTGTGGAACTTCGACGCACGTTCTAAAACCAGAGTTCTTTAAACTGTCCCGTATCCAGGAAAAAGCACAACATGCTGACATATATATAAACCAGTCGATGTTTCGGAATTTCATCAGTAGCAACCGAGGTTTCAACGAACGCATCAACCGAAACGAGAAAATTTCATCCGTGAAACATTTCATACCGGTAAGTTCCAACAATGTCCAGAACATCTAAAACAACGTTTATTTGGAGGTTATTAAGAAGGACTTTTTATGGAACTCGTGATATGTTTCAGATACAAAGATGACATCATTGACATCGCTAACTTTCATCGTCTTGTCCATGGTCATCGTCGCTACATTGGCTGCCGAGGAACCGGAAGTGGAAGAAAGACAGTTCCGTCCACCATTGTGCAACGCCTGTCGTCGACCCTTCCGGTTGAACAGCGGATGTTGCAGAAGAAGATTCGGAGCATGTTGCGCTTTTGGGTTTGAATTAGGATGTCATCGCACTTGCCATGTCTTCGGAAGGTTCAGCCAACGCTGTTGCGTCAATGGATTCAACGCCTGCTGCGGTAAGGACACAAACAACAATAAGCTTTTTTGGGTCTCAACTTCCGTTGTCCAACATCCGTGGATAGCTCCATAAAGTTTTTAGACATCGCTTAACTCTTTTTAAGTTCCATAAACAACTGAAGTTGCAGGGGAATTTTGAAAATCACGAGTTTGCGATGTTCAACATGTTGAAAGTGATGGTTTCTCGGGTCTTGAACATGTTATAATGTACACCAAATATTGTTTTAATTTACAGGTATCTCCATTCGATACGCAAATGGAACTATGTCCGCTGGTGGAGGAACAGCAACAAAAACAACACCAGTTTATACAACAAAATGAACGCGTGTTCCAACACCAGTTTTCGGTATCTCTATACTGAAACAAAATTATGTTTCACTATATTTTAATCTAGAATACCGAGCATTATCAAGATTATAATCAAAATGCACTCATCATTATACATGTATACTGAATAAAAGATTCTTGAAAATTAACCTTATTCGAGTTTGTCAAACATTCAAGGTATGTAAATTAAGTAATGAGACTCGTTTTATTCGAATAGAATTACAATTCAATATAGTGTCTCCCTCAAAATAACTTCCTCGGGAAGCCGCACGGTGTCGAAGACGGTTCTTTCGATCCTCGTAGCAGTGCCGGAACTCGGATACTGGAATAGCTTTCAGCCAGTCGGTTACAGCCGTTTGAATGTTTCAGAGTGCCAGAAGGAGGTCTCTCGAGGCAATTTTTCAATCTCGGGAAGAGGAAAAAGTTACGAGGACTTGAGTCGGGCGAATAAAGAGGCTGAGGAGCCGCGGGAATGTTTTTTCGGGCCAAAAACTCTTTTTTTGAAATTGGTGCGTGACAAGGCGATGCAACACCCAGTGGGTCAAAATCTGATGAACGCTGGTGTGACTGAAATTTAACTCTTCCCCGATCATCTTAACCGTTAACCGATGATCCGAACGTGCGAGATACTGGATTCTGTCGACGTTTTCATCGGTTCTCGCAGATAAAGGCCTTCCGACGCGTGGTTCATCTTAAATCGACTCTCTTCCTTCTGAAAATGCCTTACACTCCGAAAAACCTGGGACCTCGACAAAACACCGTCTCCTAGGGCCCGTTGAAATTTTGCAAAAGTTTCCGTCACACCGTGCCCGAGTCCGAAGCAAAACCCAATAGCACACCGTTGCTCGAAATATTGATGTCACTCATTTTTAGAACGCACTAGGAAAAACTGTTCGCCAGAAAAAAACCGTTAGGGACAACCAAATGACTGAAGCACGTTGAAACTCGTACTGAAGGCTTATCACGTGTTCATCTACCGCCCCTTCGAGTCTCGCATCCCCATTTTTGGGAGATCGAACGCTACGTTGCCAATCTCATTACTTAATTTACACGCCTAGCGAGTGAGTAACAAATACATACGTAGCTCCGTTTCATAACCATTGTCAGCTCGAGACACAATTAAAGTTTAAATTGTCCCGGCACAATGGCTGAAGAATACTAGGAGGACCCAAACTGATGTATAGCGTGATCAAAACAACATTTCGGATAAATAAGCGGATTATTTGTTGCTAAATCTATCGCACTTTGCTCTGTTGCAATTATGCCTTCCCTCCCCCTTTTTTTTTACCTTTTTTTTTCCTACTATATTAGGTTTTTTTATTAAATTGTATTCGAACATTAGTTATAGATTTGTGAAAGTTCAACTTTTTTATGGCGATGGTTACAATCTGAGACAGAAAGTCCTTTTTAAAACTTTTCCAGTTTTGTGTTCATCAAAGGGCACTTTCAATTATCCAATTTCTTAAAGTTCAAAATTGACATTATCGCGTGTTTGCACATTAGAAACATTTCAGAAAATGTAGACAGACTCAAAAATGGTAGATTTTCAAGAATTTTTATTCAGTATACATGTATAATGATGAGTGCATTTTGATTATAAGCTTGATAATACTCGGTATTCTAGATTAAAATATAGTGAAACATAATTTTGTTTCAGTACGGAGATACCGAGAACTGGTGTTGGAACACGCGTTCATTTTGTTGTATAAACTGGTGTTGTTCCTCCAGTGGACATAGTTCCATTAGCATTTCGAATGAAGAAACCTGTAAATTAAAACAACATTTAGTGTACATTAGAACATGATGTTCATGTCCCGAGAAATCATCACTTTGAACATGGTGAACATCGCAAACTCTTGATTTTCAAAATTCCTCCGGAACTTCAGTTGTTTATGGAACTTAAAAAAGAGTTAAGCGATGTCTCGAAACTTTATGGAGACATCCACGGATGTTGGACAACGGAAGTTGAGACCCAAAAAAGCCCATTGTTGTTTGTGTCCTTACCGCAGCAGGCGTTGAATCCATTGACACAACAGCGTTGGCTGAACCTTCCGAGGACATGGCAAGTGCGATGACATTCTGATTCAATCCCAATAGCGCAACATGCTCCGAATCTTCTTCTGCAACATCCGCTGTTCAACAGGAAGGGTCGACGACAGACGTTGCAAAATGACGGACGGAACTGTCTTTCTTCCACTTCCGGTTCCTCGGCAGCCAATGTCGCGACGATGACCATGGACGAGACGATGAAAGTTAGCGACTTCAATGATTTCATCTTTGTATCTGAAACATATCACGAGTTCTATAAAAGGTCCTTCTTAATATTTTCCGCATAAACACTGTTTTGGATGTTCTGGACATTGTTGGAACTTACCGGTACGAAATGTTTCACGGATGAAATTTCCTCGTTTCGGTTGATGCGTTCGTTGAAACCTCGGCTGCAACTGATGATATTCCGAAACATCGACTGGTTTATATATATATGTCAGTATTTTGTGCTTTTTCCTGGATACGGGACAGTTTAAAGAACTCTGGTTTTTAGAACGCGCGTCGAAGTTCCACAAACACTTGTGTAAAACATCAAATATTTGATATTGTTCCGAATTCAGCTCGTTGACTTCCACCTTGTGTCTGGATTTGATTGATGAGGTCTGTACACAAATGGGCTGAATAACCCTGGTGGCAGCCATTTTATGTTTCGTGTATGACAATATGCTTATAAGAGGTGTGTGTAAATTAAGTAATGAGACTGCAGCGTTCGATGGGTGAACAATGGGGATGCGTGAGTATAGGAGGGCGGTAGATGAACACGTGACTCGCCCTCAGTACGAGTTTCAACTTGCTAAAGCCATTAGTTGTCAACTACCGATTTTTCGGTTGCCAGTCTCATTACTTAATTTACACACCTTGAATATTGTAATAAAATATGAACGCAAATAAATTTTAAAGTATTTGAGATTTATTCAAGAAAACATGTCTAAAACATATTGTTAATGATGATAATAAACTGGTGGATGTGGTCGTGGTGGTGGTGGTGGTGGTGGATGTGGTCTATATGGTGGTTTATACACCGGATGTTGCGGTGGCCTCGGTGGTAAAATGGGAGATCGACGTGGTCGTTGCGGTGCTTCCGTGGTTCCCGCGGTTAAGGTGTTTAGAAGCACCATTGATATCATAGCTATCACTAGCACGCGTGAGATCATCATCATTGATGCTTCAAAGTCCTGGAAATTTTGTAGATGTTCTTTTAAAGTCCTGGAAGTTGGTAAAAATAATGCTTTTAAAGTTAAGTTTTGGGAAATGTTCTCGTGATTTTCTTGAATTTTATTAGAAGTTTGTTGAAATTTAGGAATTTGGCAGACATTATTTGGAAGTACAAGAATTTTAAGTTCATGAGTTTTGAAATTTTAAGGAATTTTGGTGGATCTTCTTTGAAAATTCAGAAATTTGATCATAAGTTCTTACCTTTTGTCGTCAGTTGCTGCGTCTTTAACAATATGTGTCCTCAAGTGTGAGTGCGTGCTTAAGCCCAGGCTGTTCTTATACACATTTGAGTATGATGCTAATTAGTTGAACAACTGGTTCCTCGCAAGGTTAGTTTAAACTTCACACTTATTCAACCGAAATTAACACCTCATTTCTAGCTTAGAGATATCACGCGTTAATTAACTCTAGCAGGAAGTGACGTCACTGATGCCATTTTTATTTCTTCTTCGAAAAGCGACGATCGCGTGATTCTTGCATATTATTTATTTTGGGAATAGAAACTTCAATTATAGGAATTTTAAATTCAGTGGAGAATCTTTTAAACTTCTGAAATTTGGAAGAAGGTCTTTGGAATTTTTGTAGATGCTTCGGAATCTTCAGAGGGCCTTTTGATATTTCTAAAGGGTTCTTTGAGGTTTCTTTGAGAGAGTTCTTTAAGTTATTTTGTGAGTGCTCTGATAGTTCTTGAGTTCTTTGAGAGAGTTCTTTGAGAGAGTTCTTTGAGAGAGTTCGTTGAGAGTATTTTGAGTGCTTTTGAACTTCTTAAATTTTGGAAAATATCTTTTGAGCTTTTGAAGACTGTCTTTGAATCATAGGTAATTTTAGAAGAACATTATGAATTTCGGTGGAGCGTCTTTGGAATTTCTTGAATTTAGTAGAAGCTTTTTGAATAGTTTCATCTTTATCTAAATTACTGACAGATAATATGACAATGTGATTTTTTTCATTTCATTTTGATTAATTGGAGATGATATTTAAATATTGTTTTTATTGTAAATGGGTTTTTACCTCTGCGTTGCAGTAGTTTAGTTTATGTTTGTTCGTAATGACAGTTTAACGAATTGAATGTTGAGTTATTTAAAATATGGACGATAACAAAAATGACAAGAATGACAAATTGTCGCAGCATTCTCGAGAGATAGAGTTCAATAAATGACAAAAATAAGAGGAAACCTCGAAATGGAAAAAGAGCACGAAAGTAATCGTCAACAGGAAAACTGAGAACATATAAAAGCGAGACGTGTTCACAGAATGTCACAAACACGAATTCCACATCAACAACCAACTGCTCAAGTATCCGAGTTCCACGAGTCCATAAAACAAGATGAATAAAACAACATCGTTCGTGATTCTTCTGCTTTTGGCTGCCATCGCCATGAACGCGTGTGTTTTGGCCGAGGAAGAACCGGAAGTGGACTTGGAAGAGAGACAATCATTTTCGTTCTGCACAAGATGTCATTTCTTGAATTTCGGACAGCGACGCCAATGTTGCCATAGATTCAGAAGATGTTGCTTTTAATGTTCGCAGTAAGCACATGTTCTCTTATATCGATTACATGGATTCAGAAACGTGTTTTTCAATGACTTTTATGCATTGCAGGGTGCCAGCGCCACCTGACGGAGGAAGCGTGTCCGACACACTAATTACAAAACCCGAACCTGGAGGACCTAATGCCATCAACGACACGTGGACATAACAGTATATATATATATATATATGGTGGCAAATAATCCAACTAACGTGTGTTTTCACATTTTACACGTTTTCAAATGTTTTTATTTCTTGTATTTTGAATTGAAATAAAACTTATTTAGATGTCACATTGGTGTTAAAATGTAGTTGAACTTCAAGAATTTCTACACACATCCCACTATAATTTAAAAAAAACTATCTACTAAATTTATACAAGTTTCATAGATTCTCAACAGCAAATTTTAAGAACTCGCAAAAGCCTTCTACTCAATTTAAGAACTTAATGAACTTCGAATTGATATTTTATAGGTATAATTTCTCCTCCAAAAAACCTCTACTAAATTTCAGAATTTTCAAAGACAGTCTAGCAACATGCCAAAGCTATTCTACAAAACTTCCAACGACACTACGGCTATTGCAAAAATTTGAAAGACCATCTACAAAAATTTAAAAGACACTCCTTCCAAAATTTCAAAGATATTACAAAAATTTGAAATACTATTTGCCAAAATTCCAACGACCTTTCACAACAATTTTGAAGCTCTACACAAATTACCATAATTACGAAGACTGTCTACAAAATTTCACGGACTTTAGAAAACTACTAAATCCAAGAATTTCCAAAGACTACCAAAATTCAAAGAGTGGTTTACACAAATTCTTAAGACATTCACCAAAATTCAAAATGTCCCGTAGAGGAGGTGCAAGAAGCCATGTCTGGTGGGAACACTTTTTGCATATGCGTATCAACCCAAACTGTGTTCCCACCAAACATGACTCCCTGCACCTCCTTTCTCAAACTAATTGTCCATTATGCAAAACTAACCCCTGGGGTTTGGCATCATCTACTCTTCTTCTGCCTGAATCCCGATATAGTGACCACCAAATCGAAATCACCCCCCATACCTTTAATCGAATCTGCCATCCCTTTCCTATTATCTGTAATCCACATTCTAAACCTGTGGTTGATCTATAGACTAGCAACATGAGCAGCAAAGGCCCAAAATAACCCCTCAACAACTCTAATCATGTCACTTCCATTCAAAACCATTCCATGTGACCATCGCGATCACCTTATCCTGTACCAAAATTCTAAAAATATTCTACTAAATTTCCTCTATAGCCGAGTGGATGGTATCACACTACACTATCCTTCTCATGTATTCCCTCTATGGCCTAATATCCATTCTCCTTTTTCAGAGATTACCAATTCATAAGCAGGCCTTTAGAATCATTGTGGCCGCTAAAGGGGCCACAATGATTCCGTGTAAATCCGCCCCTCCTCATCAATCCACAGCCAGTCCTCTAATGTTAACGTTTCCCGATCTTTCCGCCACTCTTTCAGTGCAGGGCAAACACACATCACATATGTCCCAGATCCTCGATGCCCTCCCCACACAAATCACAAGTGGCATTTACAGGGGCGGACTGGGCCTATGGGGCCCGGGTGGCATTATTACTTTAAGGTCCCGCCGCGGCCTAGGGCCGGGCCCGGGGGAAAGAGAGGAGAGCAAGGCCAAATATGTCATCACATTTGGGAGGGGGAGATATATGGTCCTTGTTTTTGCCTTAGAAAAATTGCGTTTTTACCATAACAAATTTGCGTTTTTACCATAACAAATTTGCATTTTTACCATAGAAAAATTGCGTTTTTAACGTATAAAAATTGCGTTTTTACAAAAAAAAAATTGCATTTTTACCATAGAAAAATAGCGTTTTTAATGTAGATAAATTGCGTTTATACCAAAGAAAAATTGCGTTTTTACCAAAGAAAATTTGCGTTTTTAAC
>JAQGBW010004191.1:0-14298 GCA_034698625.1 Julus scanicus
TCTTTTACTCTGTTTAGTTGCTATGTTGGCTACCCAATTGAATTTTCACATCACAAACGGCGACTTGGATAAATTTGTCATCATACGAATGGATAATTATGTTCTTAATCGTCCTCAACCAAATAAGTATGCACTTTATTGGTCTACGACAGTGAATTGTCGTTATGTTATGTGAAACCATTGTGGTATACTTATGCCATGTATTTGCATTGTAGGAAAGTTCTCGTTGTTTTGGAACTTGTGATTTTAAATTCTGGGGCAGAGGTGGGTAGCCAAATTGGAAATCCAGTGGCCATTGGGTGTTCGTCCAATCAAGAAAGTCAGGATGCTAATCCACAACACTCCCAGGATGGTAAAAATTATGCTTTGTTTGTGGGGGCTTTTTTTTTTTTGTTGGTAAGTTGTTTAATGTTTTAAATTATATTCTTGTGCAGTAAATGGCAGAGTTGCAGCAAAGCAGAGGAAAATACATTCCATCAAAAACTTAACGACCAGTGAAAACGGGTGAGTTGCAATTTGAAGCTAAAGTTTTTCTTTTTTTTCCCCAAAGGTGTACGGATTTGCTTTAATGTTTCAGGTAAGAGTGATTTATAGTTATTTTTATGATTATCATTTCTAGATGGACAATACGAGTTAGAGTGATCAATAAGACTCCTTTTCGAAATCGGAGTAATCCATGGTGTGAAATAAAGTTTTTCACCGTCGAATTGCTGGACGAAAGTGGCGAGATCTATGCAGTTTGCTTTAGTGACAATTGCGCTCAGTTCTACGACAAGCTTGTTATTAGTAAGGTAAAATGGCTAAATCAAGCGTTTTGTTAAGAGATGCCCGAGTGCAATTGCAGTCTTAAATTGTATTATTATATAGAGTATGGTCGGTTTTTTTTCAAGCTCTATTACATTAGCAATGCAAATGTAAGACCTGCTGACAGAATTTTCTCGCCCAATACGCATCGTTACGAAATAACCTTCAAAGCCGAAACTTTGGTCGAACCTTGCGAGGACGTTGTCACCGAAATTCCCTTCATCAATTTAGTTGCGTCCGTTCCCATCAGTGAACTGTTTAAAATGGAAATAAACACTCTTACAAGTAAGTATTGATTTCTCAAAAAAATTAATCTCTTCCATTGATTTCTCAATGTTTCTCGGCACTGCCCTCGTGGTACTCTATTATAATATCCGAAGATGTCATTGGTGTCTGTAAACGGTACAGTGAACTGCAAGTGCAGGCTTGTAGATCAGTGAACCAAGAAGCGAATAAACGGGACATTTACCTCGTGGACAAATCCAACATTGAAATCGCCTTGACTATTTGGGATGAGGATGTAAGTTTGAATTCAAGCATAAAACTTAAATTTTTTGAGTTGGTGTTTAAATGGAGATAAAAAAAGATATGCACTATGCTGTAGCTAGTTTCTTATCGATTGCTCATTTTCATAATATTCGACTTTGTCATTTCGTAGGCCGAGCGATTTGATGGTTCTGACAATCCAATCGTGGCTGCAAAGGCAGTTCGCATCAGTGATATTGGAGGTTAGTACATTTTAATCTTGCATTGGTCAGTCTAATTTTGTGTTAAAATTGAAGAATTTAATTTAGTTCAAGCGAAAAATAGGAAAAGTATAGCCTATAAAACGTTCCTTATTGATATTTGTTTTATTTATTTAAAATTAAATTGAATTGTCTCCAAATGAAATATAGACATATGTTATATGCAGGTTTTTATAAATTGAAAAATAGCGTTTTTTAACAGAAATAACTTTTAATTTGTTTAATTATTCCAATTTTCATAACTTTTTTATTTTCTGTGCAGCATTGTGTTCTTTGCAAATTGATATATACGCTTAACTCAAGAATGTGCTTAATTGTAATGTTCAAGTTGATAAAAGCTTCTAACTATTTTTATACATAAACATCAACTCTTAGATATGGTAATATTTAATTCTAGACTTAAGATTTATACTGTTATGCATAACTTATGCTGTTCTTGTTTTTCAGGGTGTTCACTGTGCACAACTCCATTAACCATGTTTCTTATCAATCCTGTTACCAAAGAAGCAAACGAATTAAGGGAATGGTTTGCTTCAGAAAGTTCTAACTCTGCAACAAATTTCACCTCGAAAATTTGCAGTGATGGTAAGGTTTCAGAAATGAAGAATGGCTGAAATAATTTAGTTGTTTAATTTTTGGGTTGAACACATTGTTTGTTGTTTTTAGTCTTTCCCAGCGATTGGAAATGTCTGCAACAAGCGAAGCTGGATTTTTTGGCAGGTTTAGATAAGGCCGAGTTTTTCACTGTCAAAGCAGTCGTTGATTACACAAAAGTGGACTATTCCATGTTAATGGTGAGTTGTCTAGTCTTTGAAAGTATAACAGGAATGGATCCATGTTGTTGTTGTTTTCCGATATTTCGTTATGCAATAATATATTTTGGGCATTCTTGTTTTGCAGTCATGTCCCACAGCGAAATGTAACAATAAAGTTGTCGACCTTGGAAACCATTATTACAGGTGTGAAAATTGCAACAGAGAGTTCGATAGCTATAAACTGCATTTTCCGCTCGATGTAAGTTGTCCAAAATTCAGTATCCATTAATATTGTCAACGTTGTTAACCGATTTAACATTTCTTACTTAAGGTCAAGATTTCAGACTGTTCAGACAGTATTTGGATCACGTGCTTCGAGGAATGTTCCAACGTGATTTCAAAATTCGCACCTGAAGGGTTTAGTGATCAGAATGTCTCGGTAACTAACTTCTGGCATAAATTTTTGTATTCCATTTTGCAGATTGTAGAATAATCAAATGTTAAATAATGAGTTCTTTTTAAACTTTTGCAGTACCAGGCATTTGCAAATACTATCTGTAAGACCAACTTTAAGCCCTTTATTTTTAAGCTGCGTATAACAAAGGAAAAGTTTCTTGTAAGTTGACAAAAGTGCTAATTATTGGCAGCAAAAGTATAATTATTTGGTTTTGAAATGCTAAATGTGATTTTTATCCAGTGCAAAATGAAATCTGTTTTATTTCATATTTTAAAAAAAAACTGAAGCATAACCTCTGGATAAAAATGCATAAGTTGTTAAATAACTTACCGATTGTGTTCAGGAAAATCTAATGTAAAAGAAAAATGCTTTTTTTAGGGTAAAATCTATCTCAAGGTATTTGCAGTAAGCATCACACCAGTTAAATTCCTGGATTATAACAAAAAACTCATCGAAGATCTTAAAGGTAAGATCACAAAATTGTATATTTGTACTGTTAAGCGTATTTTTTGTTTCCTTTTTTGAAATATGCAAATACGAATTTTAAAAAATAATCAAATAGTCGTGTAATTTACTTGTGAAGCCTTCGATGACCTTTAGTTATTTGCTTGTTATGAATAAAATCGGATTTGCTATCTGCGGCGTAAGGAGATAAGAAAAATTATAGGAAAAAACCCAAAAAAATTTTAACATTATGAGGAACACTTTTTTGGTGGTGGAAGATTGGAAATTTAAGATATTCACGCATGCACCAATGTGAAATGTTTAGTTGCCATTTTTAAATATACATACCTAGTTAGCCACATCATTGAACCAGAATCCACACTTATGAAGAGTGGTTGCTTCAAACTACTCAATTTGTTTTAATTTCATACTTTACCAGCCAAATGTGCTTATTATGACAATGCGTGTACCCAACCAAGTACGGGATTTCGCATTTTTATAATCAGTGGACTCATTAAACTTTGCTGGCAAAAGTGGGTTGGAAGATCACACCAGTTTCTTTTATTTACTGAAACTGTTATGAGTTTATTATGGTTCCGCTGTATTTTTAACATGGTTTAGTATCTCGGCTACAGAAATGTAATTTATAATTATATAATTAGACGTGTGCAAAGTTAAACGTACGATATTTGTTAACGGATTTTTTATTACAGATTATCAAAGTGGACTTCATTTATGCAAAGGAGTCGAAACTTTGAAGATCGAGGCATAATTCATCGAGATACAGCGCTAATGAATATTATGGGGATGGGATGATGCATGCACCAAGTGTTTTTTTAAGTTTTTTACGATGGATGTCTAAAAAATAAGTTACACGGCTTATTCAATCGAAAAACTGCAATATACATTTTAAAAAGGGGATCATTTTTCAACATATCCCACCGTGCCACCACTTTCTGTATACCATCGTTGTAAAAGGTGTTCGGTTGGACGAGAAATAACACAAAAATACAGTGTTTCATAATAGCATGTACACGTGACGTAATTTATGCATTAACCTTGTAAAATTTTTATTAAAACATTTTTTTGTGTGCAAAATTCGCTTGTAAGATCGTGTTTTTTCTGGTATAAGGTCAAAGGCACATGCTTAAGCAAGCTTTAACCAAAAAACCACATATGCATATTAAGAAGAGTATGTACCAAAAGAAACATCAAACATCCACGTGCTACCTTGGTGTATCCAGAAGTGATTGTGAAACGTGTCGAAAAACGGACTTTTTTCTGACATTTAGATGTTTCCTGGCTATCGCTCAAACGGCGGTCTGGATCAAAAGAAATTTGCGACACATGTTTCGAAAAACATGCTGGGAACTTTGTTTCAGTGTTTCTTGTGAATCTTCTGGTGCATACCGACCTTCACCTGCAAAAATAGTTTTAATAAGGTATGCGTGTTATTCCTCTTAATTGATTCTGACAAATTTAGAGCAATGTTGGTCGCTGTAAATTCTTTGATTTTACCAACTCGAAACACTTGTATACATTATAAGCAGAAGTTTTAAAAATCCGGTTTTGGTGGATAATAACGGTAAGAATTATATTCGTCTTATCTTTTATAATATGCAGTAAAAAAATGTTTTAAAAGTCCATGCTATCAAAATTCGAAAAAATCATTGTTTTTGCGGGTTTTTCGGTGCTGGAGAAAAATTTCTCTAAAAAGTATCAATTTTTATCGCAGATTATAAAAAAGAGGGCGATTTACTGTCCAAAAAGCCAAAAACTGCGAAAATCAAGTCATTATTGGCGGAGTTACAGCGATTTAAAGATTTCCTCGAAATATGATTGACAGCTCGGTTTTGTCACCCTCCCCCCCCAAAAAAAAACTTTAAAGCGCTGTATCTCGGCTAAAAATCGGTTGTTTTTTAAACCGTTTGGTGTTTTCGAAAGACAACGATGCCCTCTTTCATAATCTGTAACAAAAAAGCAAGTTTTAAAACTCAATGATCGAAAAACGCTAAAAAAAGCATTGATTTTGAGTGTTTTCAGGCTCTGGAGAAAAATCTATTTGTCTGAGCGTCGTTTTGAATGCAGATTATGAAGGAGCAGGTCATTTTCAGTTTAAAACACCAAAAACCACGAAAATCGAGTGATTATTAACGGAGTAACAGCGTTTTTAAGCTTTACTCGACAAATGAGAAACTGCTTCGCTAAACCACGCCTCCAAAATTCGAAGAGCTGTTTCTCAACTAATATTCGTCTCATCTTTCATAATCCGCAGTAAACATAACAAGTTTTAAAAGTCCATGCTATCAAAATTCGAAAAAATCATTGTTTTTGCGGGTTTTTCGGTGATGGAGAAATATCTTTTTAAAAAGTATTAGTTTTTACTGCAGATTATGAAAAAGAGGGCGATTTCCTGTCAAAAAAGCCCAAAACTGCGATAATCGAGTCATTATTGGCGGAGTTACAGCACTCACTGTCATAGTTTCAAGTATGTGGTTGTCGCAAGTCTTTAGCCTAGGCTTAAAGGGACAGGTGTGTAATTTTTTAATGCAAAAGTATATGGATTATGAGATTTGACATGAAAACTGCCATAAGTTGGCCAACCCCTATTGTAAGTAAGCAGGCAAACATGTAGTGCATCTCTGTCATGCGAGATTGCCAACATTTTTCAAAGGCGCATAATTTCACAAAATTGTGTACATCTTTTATACAAGTCAAATAGATTGTCTGTTTTACGTTTATTATCTCGATCTTGTATTTACAGTTTTGATATTTATTGTTGTATGCTATGATTTTACAGCAGTTTGGGCCTGTTTGGCTCTGTAGGATTTGAGATTTAATTAATTAAAATCATTAGCTGGCGCACTCATAGTTAGTTATTAGCTGACAAAAGTCAAAATTAATAGGATACACACATTAACTTAAGATTAACTTGCAAGTTTTTAAGAATTTTAGAAAGTATTTCTCTCTGCAACAATTCGTGTCAAAACATGTTCCGAATATTTCACCATTAATACATAGTTTTTCTAGTGTTGATCATGTTTATTTCAAATTTCAGTGCCAAATGAGTCGCATAACATCTTACAAAACGAAAACGAAATTACAAACGCAATTAATTAATTCTGGAATTCCTTGAAAACGTGTATTTGTAATATACCAATCTACACCTACAAAAAAATGACGTCATATACACTTGAGTGCAAAAAAATCGACTCACCTACATGAATCAAGTAATTAAAAATGGGTTTTTCTCAGCAACCAAATGTCCGATTTAAAATCTGAAAAATGTGTTTTGTAGACAATTTATTCCAGTTTATAATTCGCCTAGTGTGAAAGGGATTTCTGTCGAATTTCTTTGGAGAATAGCCCACAACTCGTGCGGCTACTTTTGGTGGAGTGGTCATTTTATCGAGAAACCATTCATTAACAAAATGTCTGGATATGTGTTCATTAAGCTCTGATAATCAAATTGCATTCAGAAACACTTGTAGCCACAGGGGTACAACGATGCATATGGCATAAATAATGAAAATTTGGGTTGCTTTAAGTTGAACATTTTTCGCCGCAATGATGCATCAGGAATTTGATGCAATCAGGCGAATTATAAAGAGGAATAAATTGTCTACAAATCACATTTTTCAATTTTAAATCGAAAATTTGGTTGCTGAGAAAAACACTTTGTGAGTCGATTTTTTTGCACTCAAGTGTTTTTGTTACTTGATTGCTTTCCTAAAATAAAAATTGTTCCAGATGATTTGAAATTATGGCAATAAATTATAAGTTTAGACTAAGTTTCTCAGAGTTTTAATTTTGCTGTTAATTCATCCAAAGGATTTTTTGGTTTTCATTATGTTTAAGGTCTGTAACAATGGAATTTGAGAAGTCTGAATTAGATGGGAATTCTGAAATAATTCCCACACAGTGGCAATAAAGATCGACAGTAGGATCGAACATCCAATGTGCTGGGTTGGTAAATAACAATGTTGTTTAATTTTGATTTCCTTATGTGTACAATCTTGCATAGCACCAGTGCATGGCAGGAAACCTCACTGTGCTTTCTGCAATACATTCGTGTTATGCACAGTTGCATGCATGTGAGAACCCAAAATGTTATTTGCAGCTTGACAATCGATAGTTAAATGTTTCAAATACATCCATTACATTAATTTACGAATCCCTAATATATTATCTTAGGATTTTTTTCCTATATTTAATGGTTAATGATTTGCAACAATTCAAGGGGCCCAGACATGCCTTACTTGCCATATTTGGCCCTTGAATATATGTGACTACCATAATAATAATCGCACATTGTATTAAAAGTATATAGTAATGCGATACATTAGAAACGTGCTAATATAATTCTGTTGAACTACATTGGAGACATGTGAGGAAAACAAAGCAAAACTACATGAATTGGCTAATCCATTGTCATCATGGAAAACACACGTAATACTTCAATAAATGTAAATAACCATGGAAAACAACGTGTTATAAGGTAAAGAGTGTGTTGCTCAAATTTCATATTACATTGCACGTATCTTAAAAACACTCCCCCACCATAAATCAACAAAAAGCAAAGTTACAACAAAATATTAATCACATCATTTATAGCTGGACTGCAAACATATGCAGTAGCTATAATTCTAAAAATGAAATTGGCATTGGTTTATTGGATTTCGTTAATTTGTGCTGCTGCTGTACTTCAAACGGTAAATTAAGCAAATGCACTTTTGAAGATTTGGAAGAACAGTTTTTAAGAACATTATTTTTATCATTTCAGCATCATGGACACTGCCTTGGAGTTACTGTAAGTATTTTTGCAAATAAATCAGGTATTAATGTATTATGCAGTTTGAAATAATGAAAGTTGTGCTGTATTAGTAATAATTGTCCATCTTATTGTACTTATTCTACTTTTTTTAAAGTAACATCCCGAGTATGTTTACGACTTTTTAAAATTCAGTGACAAGATTGCAATAAATGGCAATCAAAAGTTCTTCTAAAATTTGCGCTGAAGTTATTGTCTGTCTCTACAAACAACAAAAGTTATTGAAATTTGATATCATCAACATAATCGAAATGATGACTTCACTTTATTACTACTTGCATAAAAATGTGTAATTCGCTCTGAAAAATAATTGTCGCACGCTTTTTTTAAATGTTACAGAAATCTAGGAAACATACACTTAATGCAAGTATAAATCTGACTGAGCAGTGTGGTAAGAATTTCTTTGCCTACATATTTTTATTAATGTGATTGATTCACTAATATATACATATTTTTTCTTGAAATAATTATGTCAAAATATTGCATGATGTGATAATAATAACTTGCTATCAAGTATATATCAGTGTTTTCTAAAGAATTTCAACTCACGGTACACAAAATGACGTTATTATTCTGATTGCATAGAAGAAATTTTAAAAAAACTAAGCAAAAATTCTCCTAAAATCATTATCACAAGTATTGTCATATCAGGTGACTTTTCCTCTTTGGTAAAATGCCATTTTATGCAAACCCCCACAGCATACCAGTTAAAAAGCATTTGAAAAAACTATTTATATAAAAAATTATTTCTGTGTTATCTTAGAATGCGGTGTCCCAAACTCTCATCAAAAAACGATATCGAAAATTGTCAAAGGTGTTCCAACCGGAAGCATTTTTCCATGGATGGTGAGATAAATTGAAATGATGAATTTTTATCAAACGACCCAATTAATGTATGAATTCTGTATTTAGGTGTCGCTGATCAACGGAATCAAATTGATTTACTTTCAGCTTACAATTGCACAATCCTTTTTTTGTGGTGGAACACTTATTTCACCGTATCACGTGATGACTGCCGGTCATTGTGTTGATGGATTTTTTAAGTAAGAAATTATCTGGTTCTTTAAATACTAAAGTAATTGATTTTTAACAGAATAGGTATTATTATAATATCCTACTCTGTTTAAAACTTAAAACCAGTAGAGAAAACGACAAATTAAAATGTTTCAGTCGGGTATTGCTTAAGTATTCAGACACAAAAGTAGAAATTTAAAATGAAATGGATAACTTAAATTTGACCATAATTAAGTGGAAAAAACAACAACGAAAAACCATTTTTTTCAGACGTTTTCCACAATTTTGTATTGTGCAAGTTGGTCAACATAATTTATCAGGATCCCAAGACTCTCCCCAGAATCTGCATAATGCAAGTGAGATTTTCGTGCATCCAGATTATAACAAAACCGATAATCGATACGATTATGACATTGCCATAATCAAACTGTCAAGACCGGTAACTTTTACACCAAATATTAGACAAATTTGTATTCCTTTTCCTGATGTGGATATAATGAACAAATCTGTTACTGCTGTTGGATGGGGAAGGACATCTTCAGGTAAAACGTTCGAAATAAAATGAGTTTTAAGAAAACAATCTGAAATACAGATAGTTTTTTGTAGGTGGAAATATAAGCTTGGATTTGTTGGCCGCAAACTTAACGACAATATCAAGTGAAGATTGTCAAGAGAAGTATTACTTTAACTTTACTGGCCTATTAACTCATAGAATGATGTGCGCCAGTGATGCAACAGGCATTAAGGGTACCTGCCAGGTAATTATTGTAATATAATGGATTTGTTAATGGCTTTTACATAAATTTTACATATGTGAAATCTCGTAAATATATGATTCATGTTTTTACATTTGGTTCGCAGGGTGACTCTGGAGGTCCATTACAACTTAATTGTGGAAGTTTTATCAGCATTGTTGGAGTTACAAATTTTGCAGTTAGTTGTGGCTTACCAAGTTTTCCAACTAGTTTTGCCTTGGTTTCAGCCTATCATCAGTGGATTAAAGTAACTACTGACAATGCAATTTGCTCCAAAATATGTGTTTGAATACTTATAATTATGCAAACATGTCAAACACTAATACCTATTTGACGTTTTTTAAGTAATTCAGCTCAATGGAAAGATGGTCACATTGAATTTCCATTCAAATCGATAGTCCTGTATTTTATAAATTTGTTTAAGCTTACAGTATTGAAAGTTAAATATACAAGCATTTATTAGAATTTAAATATAAAAACACTTAACATATTTGCTAAATAGAATGCATTTTTGAATTTCCCGCAAATTGCGGATTGCAGAATATGCCATTAGATGGCGGAGGTTACTGGCCATTATTACGTACAGCTTTTAAAAAACCGACCTGAGCCAAGTAAACACTGGACAACCGTGTCACGTTTACAATGAATGGGGAAACTAATTTGCTGAGTTTAGCTGAAGAAATTCTTGTGCACATTTTTAAATATTTACCTACAGTTGATGTTGTTGCGTTGTCTACTGTGTGTCGAAGGTTTCAGTCAATATGTTCTGATAAAAGTATTACCAGGTAATATATGCCTCCTCATCAATACTTACCCTATGATTCATACACATCATTAGTTACTACATGTACATTACCTCGATTAGGATGTTCAGTAGGTGGCCAAACATCCCTCGATAACTGCCATAGACTGTTTACATAGTATAATAAGAGAGATCACAACCCTATCCTTTTCAATGGGTCGGCCGGACTTGCGAAGATACTTACAGTTGAATGAGGGAGGTTTGGGTGGGATATATAAGATATATTATAAGATAGTCTAGCACTTATTAAGTTGTGAGTGACAGAAAGTTGCTTTGAAAAGTGTGCTACAGTCAGAACATACATGTACAAATTCATGCACATTTTTTATTTTCATTTACTCATTTTGCAGCAATTACTTGAGGCATTTCTACTAATTATTTTTCATTTCTTATTTTTCCAGAAATTCAAATTTTTCCTGTGCTTTTCAGCTGACTGAATCACTTTTTAAAATGTATCTGCAACCTAAAGTCAATTGTAGCAACATTCAAATACTAAATTTGAACTACTGCTTTTGGCTGCCTTTACCAATTTTTAATCTTCTTTCCAAACTTACAAATTTAAAGGAGCTTCATGTCTTAGACTGTCAGGTATCTTTTGCAGTTCTGAGAAAGATACTCTTGGAACACCATTTAAGAGCATTATCATGGACCTGGCGCAGCCCTGTAAAAACTAAGAATTCACCTGCATTTGAGAATTTCGATTCTATGAGAGATTGCCTTTCATATCTCCGACATCTGTTTATTCACATTAGCTGCAGTGCCTTTATGATGGACATACGAAACTTTGCCTTAGCTTGCTCAAATTTAGAAGGATTGGAAATTTATAATCTCAATGTTCCTTTTCAGGACGTCAATAAGCGTCCAGTTTATAGTCATTTTCATAGACAAATTACTTCTCCTGTCAAAACACTTCATTATTTAAAATGTCATGATTTTTTTAAAGAATTATTTTCGAAGCAAGATTTATATTATCTTGCCAAATATGTCAGCAGCTTTGCAAATTCCATGGCAAAGTGGAAATGTTTATGGATAACCGAAATGGGCAGTCAAGTTATGCGTAAGTTGTCAATTCAGCTTATTATCCACACTCAGCATTTAAAAAATAAGCATTTAGTTTTAATCGTTTTCATTAATTAGATGAATGGTGGGGAACAAATCTACTTTTATTGGAAGAACTCAGTTCTGCTGATGCTCTTAATTTGAGTGGGTACTGGCCTCACATGTCACATCTAAATGGGTACACTCAAAAAGACTATTATCAATGGTACATACATTATAATGCTTTACAAATAGTAACTATGCCATTGCTTTGTTTGAACTACATGTATTTTACTCAAGATTAAACGTTTTCATTACAGGAACGAATTATTTAGATATAAATATAATCAAGGTGCAGGTCATACTATCGGATTATTACTTTTAAACCATGTAGCAGATTTAAAGTGTCGAAAATTATCTTTTGATGACTCTGGGTTGACGCCAGAATTACTGTGTGCAATTGCACTTAAGTGCCCAAATTTGGAATATCTTTCCATGTCCAGATGCTTAGTGCTCGACATCAATTACATGGATCAAGTAAGTCTTTCTTTTATCAGTGTTCTTTGTATACGTTTCTATTGAATCCTATTGATAGTATAACAAGTATGTTGTTTTTTTTGTTTTTTTTTATTTGTTTGCTGTTTGCGCGGGGTGATTGGAAAGACTGGAAGAGATAATAACATTATTGATGGCTTTAATCGTCTTTGTATGAATTGTTCGAGAATCACCAATCTCGATTTGACCAAAACTGAAATTGCAATCCAATATTCAGCCCTTGCACATTTAAAATGCAAGTATGACTGTGGTGCATGCATGTGGTGCTTGAATGCATGTTTATATAATAATCCCCATTTTATATTTCCTGTTTATTGTCTAAAAAATACAGCTTTGACTAGTTTGGGTATTTCAACCTGGATGCTTGCATCTGATGATAAACAAGTATATCCCAAGAATTATTCTAGAGAACAGTCAGCTGCCGATCCTGTGCTTAAGCGCTTTAACCAGCCTGAAATATCGGTAAAGTAAACTGTTTTTGCCCTTATTATCACTGAATAATCCATATTTGATTTGAAAAATGAATGAGCAAATTACATGTACAGTACCCAGAATTTAAAAATAACATTCATTTTACTTTTGACAAATAAAATAATTTAACGGTTCTTGTATAGGCACTGTGTAACTGAAGCACCCCCAATCAATTGATATGTTCGATAACATTTAATATAACGAGTCTTTTTTTTCTTTAATTCTTTCTAATTGAATTTATTCTTAATCTATTCTTTAATTTATTTAATTAACTCTTTATATATCCCCTAGTTAATGAAAAAGGATTTTTTTAAAATGTGTATGCAACTGTACGTTTCACAGCTCCAGCGGCGTAGTGTTTGACTGTTGTCCGCATGCACACATAAGAAGCTGCACGCCAGGCTGCGAGGGAGATAGAGCACTGTCGCTCCCGCAGTCACAACTGGCGTGCTTCACAGCTTTACTCCGCAGCACCCCCACTTATTTTTTCTATGAGCCGCCACTGAGTTGGAGTACAGTATTGCTTATGCTATATGCTTAGTTAAACTAAGTCATTCCTATGGTAATCTTAAAGTAATTAATGTCAATGCAAAAATTTTACGAAGAGTTTATTTTTAGGAATGATATTTTTATGAAAACCTGTCTAAAACATATTTGTCATTGTCCCAACAGTAAGGTTTTAGACAAGTTCTACATAACCTTACAAATACACCTCAGAATGCAAAATTATGGAAAATATTTAGAACGTATTTTAATTTCCTTCTCAGGAAGAGGTGTTAAAGAAAACAAGAATGTGGCACATTTTAGAGGCTTGTCCTCGACTTGTCAAGCTTGCAATAAAAGATATTCAGCCGTCACCTACGCAAGTTTTATTTTCATAATTTTCAAATCAAGTTTGCAAAAATAATTATGTCGTTCCAAAGTAATCAATCCATTATATATGTAGGTATGAATTCTACACTTATACTATTTTGGATGCCGAATATGCATGCATATCAAAGTTTAAACAGTTAAAACATCTGTGGATTGAAGATACAGGCTATCTTGGTCGTGGAGCCTGTATGAAACATATTCTGGAAGGTTGCACCGAGTTAATAACTTTACGCTTGACGCGTTTCGGAAGACAAAAAGCTTGCAATTATATCCCACATTTAACATCGGCTTTGACGTATGCCAAATCGCTTAAAAGCATGAGGCAAGTTATTTTTCAAGCTTATGCTATTTATCCTTCGGCAAAAAAAGGATTTAAATTTGTATGTTCGTATTACTGCAATTGCCAAAACTGTTTAAGTTACAGTATCTGTCACTTAAGTTAATATAATTTGAGATTTGATTTTTATATTAGTATCATGCAGAGCAGAGTCCATCTTCATGCTTTATTTTTTAACGAACTTTCAAAGTGTTGTAATCTGGAACGATTCAAATTTTCCCTGGTTACTGAAGATGAATACTTGCCAAATCGCATTTACAGACTTGTACAAAATGTAAGAAATCCTCTTTCACATGCATGCAATTATTTCTCAAGGCGAAGATTTATTGGGAAAAAATATGGTACTACTCGGTTAATTCACCGCCACTGAAAGTATGGCGTGTCAAACACAACATAATCACACTGCTTCAATAATG
>JAQGBW010004192.1:0-14297 GCA_034698625.1 Julus scanicus
GCCTAGCTGATTGATAATTCGTCTGCTTGGCCCATACAAATTATCCCATACACTTTTTGTGAAGCCGTTTTGTATTCTGCCATTTTGAAGTGATCAGTAGTGATCGACGATTTTTTGTGGGGAGAAAAACAGATCCTGGGGAAGACTCATCGGGGACTTCCCAGAGCGTTCAGGGAAGTAGTTAGTGATTGATACTTCCCGGAGATTGTCTCTGAACGCAACCATTGGCACACAAGTGCTCATTGGCCAAATTGAGGACTTTCATTTGAAAGGAGTAAAAACATTATCTAGAAGAGTCCTCCAACAAAATGGTATCGTTGATGATTAGAGGGCGATGCTCGAGATTCTGGAATCTTGTCTAGTATACACAAAGTTCGGAGTCTCCCACCCATTGCCACTCGGTGGAGAATTTCCCAGAGGGCCCCCCACATAAGTAATGTCCCAATTAACGCTGCTTTTCCCCCATTTCGCTCGTCAGCGCCGTCCATTATTTTTTTTCTAAACACATGCAATTTGCCTCCATAAATAAATCAAGCAAAAATAAACAACAACAAGTACAAAAAACCAGTGCGAGGCATTCCATCCCTCCGAACATAATGAAACGTTTCTGGGAAAATAAAAGCACAAGTTTCATGATGTAAATAGGCGTCCGTCGTGAATTTTAACAACCTCCATTAATTCGTTCATTGTACTTTCTCACACCTCACAAAAATGGCAAAACTGAGATCATTACGAACGGGGGCGGATCGTTAAGGAATTTATAATTGGCCGAAAGCACAATTTCAACTTCGATTTATGGCAGTTTTGCAAAGTCCCATTTTCAAAAAAAAAAGCTGTTGGTTGATTAGAATTTTGACCAATTTCGGCGTATTTTGATTTTACACTTTGTTTGGAACTAAGGTTGGGTTCACATATCGAATCCGCCCTCATATTAAAATGTGTGCGAACTTTCGGTGCAACACCGGAATACTAAAGTACTTTGTTTTAACCCCCTCTCTCGAGCACAACGCCATGAATATGCTAAACTGGCCCTAAGGAGGCGCTGCGTGCGTTCCACATCAATGACGTCACTGTTACAGGCTGTTCAACTTCCCCTTTAATCATGTTTACGTTTTTAGTTTTATTACCTTATATCATGTAATATTTTTCAGCTTCTTTCATAGACATCGTTCCAGCTACTAAATTTAAGGGGTTAAGGGGCCATTGAAAAAAGGCGTCCTCAAGAGGGGGTGGGGGTTTGCGGGCAAGTATTTTCCAGTTTTTGGTTTTTCTTTTTAATTGGGTTTTAAAGTTCAGTGAAAGGGGAAATGGACACCAGAAGAAATGTGTCCCCAGTCCCAAATATACTTTCATTTTTAAAACCTCGGGAAAGTCGGGAATTATGTCTAAATTTGAATTAAACACCAAGTTTATGCTGGAATTTCTCTTTGAAGTCAGGAAATTACCGTTAGTCAGAAATTTTTTGGAAAAATGTCGTGGAGTTGGCAGTGAGACGGGTGCTTGAGAATTTATGGAACATACAGTTCAAACAAATTTTCAGGACACCCTAATTTTCCAGAAAAAAATGAAGGATTTCTATGAGGGAAGGATGATGGGGGTGGTCTGGGCTGAAATGGACCCAGTGTGGATAGGTAGTATGAGGGTAAGGGGGGGGGGGCGGGGAAGGGGTTGTCTGAGTGTCTCTGTTCTGTGTTGGCTCGATCTATGGGTTTTTCGATCATGGAACCTCAAGGGTCCCTTTATGTCCTCGTGGAGTCACACTGTTGGCAGACAGTCCACACAGACAGTGGTCAGTTGGCGAGCTAGAGGGCGAGTTTTGTGAAGGTGCCGAGCGAGGGTTAATGCATTCATGCTATGTAATTTCTAAATACCTTTTGCCTTATTCATTTATTCATGAATCCGAAAGAGTTGAGGAGGAGGATGATATGGCTAGGACGAAATCGGAATGAGCGTGCGTCCAATCCGGTTTTTGCGCCCCCTATCCCGACTTATTTAATGAGCCAGAACCACGAATGGTTCAAAGATGGCGCCACGTGTTTCTCCCCCTCCTCCTCCTCCTTCTGCCTCTGTTTTGCTTTTGGTATCAGATTGATGAACGTGCCGGGCGTCCCAAATTAGCGCAGCGCCTGACCTCTACTGGGACTCCCCCAGGGCCATTTCTATAATCGGCTGAAGTAAGTGCGCCATCTTTGACCCCTTGTTAATGATCTGGACCATGATAGCCTCACCCTCAAAAACTCTTCAGGATCATGGTCCAGGTGGGCGTCACCGTTCAAGAAGACGCATGCCATGGCATTTGTCCCAAACTTGTTTTTTTGTGCAAAAATGGCCCTTACTTTAAAAACGAACCTCAGTTTTCATCATGCCCAAATATAAGACACGATATAAGAATAGCAACTATATCTGATTTGAAAACTACAATATGATATGCTTTAAAAAATACAATTCACAAAAATGTTTTCAGGTATTTACTCATTTTTGGATAAATGTTTTCATTAATAACTAAATGGTGGTGTCCAGCTCATACAGAGTGGGCAATAAGTAATTGGGATGGACGTAGAAATTTGTATTCCAGAGTTTCAAAAGTCAAACCAGTAAGATAAACTGAGAAAAAGTAGTTGATAGGACTAAGATGGCGTCCATGCAGAGGGGCATAAATCAGATTAACAATTTTTCTTCCATAATTCCTAAAACAATTAGGGTAGATTCAAAAGGGACGTCTTCCAGAGGGGGTAAGAGTTGGGGGTCTGCTATCATGTGGGTATCATGTGGACAGGGGGGAGGGTGGGGGAAGCCATTATGGACGTCCACTAATGATGGTATATGATATATGATGGTATTTTCAATTTTTGGATTTTCTGTTTAATTGAGTTTTAAAGGTTAGTGAAAGGGGAAATGGACAACAGAAGAAATGTGTCCTCAGTCCCAAATGTACTGGAATTTTTAAAACCTCGCAAAAGTGGGGAATTATGCCTAACTTTGTGTTAAAACGATAATTTTATGCTGGAATTTCCCATCTAAGTCAGAAAATTTCCGTTAATCAGAAAAATCTGGAAAAATGTCGTGGAATTGGTATAGCGAGGCTGGTGCTTGGAAATTTATAATATTGGCCATTGTTTGTTCCAACACATTTTCTGGACACCCTACTTTTCAAAAAAAATAAAGACGTCTATGAGGAAGGAGGGTGTGGGGCTAAAATTGATAAAATGGACACATTATGGACGGGAGGAGGGAAGGAGAAGTCAATTTTTGAAGGAATTTCAGGTACGTCCTTTTTGAATAGCCTCTTATTCCAAATCACACAACAAAGTCACACAAAACTAAAAAAGTAAATCCATAAGAGTTGGTAGTATACCAAGATGACTTCTATAGTGCATACAGAGGGCGATGAACGATATGGGTGGATGTAGCAATTGTTCAACCCGGCATAAATTAACACCCTAACCTGGCAAATAAAAATTCCCGTTCGGCTTAATTAGTATTCTCTCAAGACGTTTTAATTCCCTCGACCCTGGCAGGATAATACCCGATTAAAGCACTCGACGGGGTCAAACGTATACCGTACCGGGTGCACGCGAGCGCTTTTTTGAAATGGAGGGAGGAGGAGGGGGGCAGGGGGATCTTAAAATCGTCGCAATACAGCGGGGTTGAAATCAGGTTTGGCTATCCGAAATTCATCTGTTGAGAAAGTGGGCCTATCTAGCTAACATAGAAAGTCGCCTCGGAGGGGTCGCACTAAAAACCGAAGCAGTGATAAGCCACGCTAATCGCTTATAAGGTATGATACGATCCATCATTCCCCAGATATGGGTTTGTTGACCTTCCCCGGATTCTTCTTCTTCTACCATCCTATTATCAACGCTGCCATCATCTTTGTTGCTTTTTTTTATATAAGATAGCGTTTGATTTAGGGTATACATGATTTTATAGCCTTGCACGCTAAAAAAGACGCTAATTAGGCTTAATTAAGGGTTTAATTGGATCAGAATAAGCGAGGAGTCACCTCTCCCTGATTCGAGGTACAAACTACACATGCACCCATAAGACGTGGTTGCCTACCTTGAATCTGCTCAATCGGCCGTTAAACCTAGTCCAACGTGTAAAGTTGATGAATTCCCTTGAAATATTGCATGGTCGTCTTAAAATCGAAAAACAATAGTCGCCTTCGGTTATTCAGAAAAGTTGCCTTCGATGGTCCAGGTCAAGTGAATTCCAACTTGTTCTCGGCCACTCCTGTTACAAAAAAATGAACGCAAGATTAGTATAGTTTCTTACATGCGTAAATAAGAGTTTAGTAAAGAATGTTTACAATTTACAAAGAGTGATAAAGGAGCATTACCAGTACCAAAAAGCGCATTTTATTAAATCCCAACAGCTTATAAAAAATCCTAACTAATCCTAGAACATATCTTCCAAGAAAATCAAATTAGGGACCATTCAAAAAGGACGTTACTGAAATTTCTGCAAAAATAGACCCCCTACCTCGTGTCCATTTTAGACCGGACCCCATACCACCATCATAGATGTCCTTATTTTTTTTTAAAAATATTTAGGGTGTCCAGAAAATTTTTTGGAACACGCAAAGGCCCATCTTACAAATTTCCAAACACATTTCCACGACATTTTTCCAGGTTTTCTGATTAACGGAAATTGACTGATCTCGAAGTTAAATTCCAGGATAAAATTGATGTTTAACACAAATTAAGCCTTGATTCCCTACTTTCAATAGGTTTTAAAAATTCAAGTACATTTGGGACTGGGACAGCAGACACCCCCTGCCCCTCTTGAGGACATCCTTCTTGAATGACCCTTCTATGTGGTCAGCATTCCAAATATATTTCAAATACATTTTAAGGTACTGTAAAGAAAATTGTTGAATGGGCAGATAGATACAAATATTGTACAAAAAATGGTAGGAATTCCAGGGTGGATAAATCATACATATATGACAAGCTTGGTAGTATGCCCATAAATTACATTTCCCATATGCAGTAATTTTGCTCGGACTGATTGGCCTCTTTCGGGGTAAAAGGAGGCAGCCATGTTGGAAATGTAAGGTTAAAACTGGAGTAAATCTATGGGAAGGTTTTTCGTTGTTCATTAAAGGCTAAAGGCGAAAGTTTTTCGAGATCAGTTCAAACTTTGTTCCAATATATGTATGTTGTTTTTTCTGGGTCTGCCTCCTCTCCCGATCCGTGCCATGAATACGTAATGAGGGAGCCAGTGGAGTATATTATGTTCAATAACCCTCAATTTCATTCTTACGCTCCCTCCGAGTCCACCGGAGGTCACAGGTGGTGAAAAATCCCCTTTCTTATTCCGTCGCTATCACAATAGACCCATAGGTGTTTCAAAATGGCGGCCGCCACAAAAACAGGCCGTAAAAACGCAGCACGAACAATGATGAAATTGAAATATCCACGCCTAATATTTGGTGACAATCGCCCTCGACGACCTCCTGGGGGCTCTTTCATTGCGGACAAATAATTGGAAAATCTGCATGGCCTCGGAACCTCTGAAGAAAGTGTTCTTGACCCTCTGCATGGGTCCAGAAATTACTTCCCGTATCTCTTGGATAGATAGTACATGCGTTATACTCCTGGTTTCACAAAAGAAATATATTTTTACTCAAGAATTTCCGATTAAGCTTTCCCAAAAAAAAAAGCGTTAACATAAACAATTGCCTTTTAATCAACATTGTATAATCTTCTAATAAATTGAATATTTTAAATCAGAATACCGAATTTAGAACAGAATGCGCGTGCAACGTTAAATGCGCACGTGCCGGAAGATAGAACGAATTCAAATGTAAAAAACAGAAAAGTTTTACTACTATTATGGCGTAATTTTCCGTTTATCAGCAATTATCAAACAGTTCTGGAAGTCACGGAAGTTGGCGTTGTGCTGTTCTTCAAAGAGTTGTTCAACTGCGCCATGGAACAAGCCAGGAATGAATAATAATGTGACTGGAAACACAATTGCCCTTTACTCAACACTGTAAGATTCTAATACTAGAATTTTTAAATCCGAATACCGAATTTGGAACAGAATGCACGTGCACAAAACGATAGAACGCACGTGCAAGCTTTAAAATGGAATATCTTCCAAAATTTCATAACTTTCTTTTATGCAGCAATAAAATTGTATATATTCAACTAATATTTTTAGTTTATATCACTGGAATGAGGTTTGTACAATGCTAGTATAGCATAAAATGTTAGTTCGTCTAAGTGCCCCGGAAGATTAAGAGAGTAGAGAATTCACTTCATACATTTAGAGCATAGTAATTTCTTTATTTCCGTGAGAAAAAATGAAAACACTCCGTGTGCCGTGAACAATTTTGGCTCATTATTCTGTGTGCCGCGAGAATGTTGAGTTGAAAAACACTTTAGGGAACCATTCCAAGTATTTACTAATGCTCGTTTACGTTGCCCTAGGATTGCGTATGTCAGATAATGGGACCACATCGAGGAACATGAATGTGGTCCTATTATGCGGCTGGTCCCATTAACAGTAGCTTAAGGGGCATTACATTTACTACATTCTATTCAGTTATTTCTGATCCGGTCCTAATAATGCAATGTAAAGTCCTTTATTGAGTATTATTACCAACCATTTTCTTCTTATTATTTAACCAGAATTTCTTTGTTTTTTGCAAACGAGGTCAAGGGTTACGGCAGGCAGCCTTGAGGCAAGTACACGAAGGTCCCAGCAACGATACAGTGTTCCCACATTAAGTCAACACCGGACAAACTTGGGTAATTAATTAGACCCCTGGTCTCCGCTTCTGCAGGGATGACCCCAGGCGATCATTGCAAAGCCCCTCTGGGTGGTCCTTGCTCACTCCCCGAGTAATTGGCCCTACTCACCCTCATCTCCGATTCGCTCTAATGAGGCCTTTTGTTGGTATACAATATATAGGGGACTGGACAACAATACTTCTTTTACGACTTCCGGTCCTTAACGCGCAGATTTATTTCGTAGTACCTATGGGTAAGGTGAGCAAAAAAAAAAAAAAAACTGTGGGGAGCAGGATTAGGTACCTCCCCCTGAGGGTGACAGGTGTTAATTACATTAAGGTCGAGTCCATCCACCTGACATGATGCCAGATCTCTGTGTGACTGGACTTAGATAAGTTCGAGAACGCCAGCGCCACCTGTGATGCAACTCACGCAACATGTGGACTTGAGTTTTTAGAGTTTGTCACAACGGTTCAGTTCCCACATTCCAGCTTTAACTCTCTGTTGTTCAACCATCATAAATTACGCTACCTGCATGACCTTATAAACCAATTAGCCACTGCATTTAGCTCTATTTGGTCCTTGCCGTTGGGCCGCCATAAACGCCATCACGGACCCCACTGACCAGGGGGTCAAGGATGGCCTCATTGTATAGGTGGGCATAAAACGGTTCAATCCAAATCACGATTGGAAGCCATGGCCATCAACGCAGTTGCGCCGCTTAGGGCAGTTCCCACCGACCTTCGCCCTCCATAATTTAAGGGTATTACATTTTTTCGCAAAATTGAAAAAAAAAACGTAATAATTTCGAGAAATATGCTACTGACGTGTACCTGACTTACTGAAACGTTTTTCGGAAATAGTTTGCCCTCCTTTTTCCCTCAGGGAATAGGCAGGGGTGAAGTTTGGGCCCCCGTTTTGGTAGACCGGTTCCACGTGCCAGCAACGCTCAGGTGCAAAACGAAATTTCGAAAGACCACACCGGTGCTGCAGTGGTCTTTAGTAGTAAAATAAATTGGACACATTTATACGAATTTTAATATTATTTATCAGGAATTGGACATATTCGGGCTCATTAGAAGTTGGACATATTTGGGCTCATCAGAAATTGGACATATTTGGGCTCATCAGAAAATGGACATACGTAATTGGGCTCAACAGTTTTGGACATATTTGGGATCATCAGAAAATTGACATATTTGGGCTCATCAGAAAAGGGAAAAATATTTGGGCTCATCAGAAATTGGACGTATTTGGGCTCATCAGAAATTGGACGTATTTGAGCTCATCAGAAAATGGACATATTTGGGCTCATCAGAAATGGACATTATGTGGGCTCATCAGAAAATGGACATACGTATTTGGGATCAACAGAAAATGGACATATTTGGGCTCATTAGAAAATTGACATATTTGGGCTCATCAGAAATTGGGCATATTTGGGCTCAATAGAAATTGGACATATTTGGGATCATCAGAAAATGGAACATGTTTGGGCTCATCAGAAAATGGACATGTTTGGGCTCATCAGAACATGAACATGTTTGGGCTCATCAGAACATGGACATGCTTGGGCTCATCTGAACATGGACATGTTTGGGCTCATCAGAACATGGACATGTTTGGGCTCATCAGAACAGGGACATATTTGGGCACATTAAGAAATTGGACATACATATTTGGGGTCATCAGAAAATGAACATAATTGGGCTCATCAGAAAATAGACATATTTGGACTCATCATAAAAAGACATATTTGGGCACATTAAGAAATTGGACATATTTGAGCTCATCATAAATTTGACATATATTTGGACTCGTACTGTGTCCGTATATTTCGTTTCGCACCCGAGTGCAGATGCCACGTGGTTGTGTGAACCCATGGGGGTTCCCGGGGTGGATCTCAGACGGGGCCCATTAGCCCAGCTGTTGAACGCGGGTAGACAGACACCTCGGCGTGTCCCAGCCCCTTCGCCCGAGGGGATTTCCCACGCACTTTTGGGCCAATTCGTGCCCAATTTCGGCTCCTTTCCCTTTTACCCGGGCTAATTCGCCGCCCCGCGCCTCCGATGGCCGACGGGGGTCCGAATTGTAAATATGACGGGAAAATTCCCCCCTCCGCTATATTATAGGGTGCACGCTGCGGCCCGGCCAACACCCCGATAAGGGAGCTCCCCACGGGGTCACCACACTTGACCCCGCATCGTGTACTATCGGGTATTCGCGATTGAGAATCCGAGGAGGAAAGGGGGCGCCCACAAAACACAAAATTAACAAAAACTGCCAAATTATTTTCCACTGATGTTGGCAGGAACCACCTGATCGATTCTCGAAACAGAAGACACTGGCCTTCAACTGTCATGGTTTGCTGAGACTGTCCCGAAATTTCATATTGGACTCCTAAAAATCGTACCACCAGAGGGTGCTGCTAAGATTTTAAATTTTATTATAGCTATAAATGTCATGGCTATGTGGTTTTGAACAATTTGTACACGTTGAAACGTATTAGCACAATTCTGAACATGTTTTCTACTTGTACATACTCGTGAATTTTGGATTCAACTGGTCATAAATTTGCATTTTAATATTGTACATGTGCCTGAAGGGGTCATTCAAAAAAGGACGTCCGCGTGGACACCATGTGGACGGGGGGAAGGAGGGGGGTAAATTTTTGGAGGATTTCCAGGGACGTATTAGTTGAATGGCCCCTAAGAGCTTTGAGGTTTCATTTTTTTTACATATAGCACCTTTTCGGGCTTGTGGACACCAAGCTGACAGAGGAGGGGAGGGGGGGGGATGGAAGTCATTATGGACCACCATGTGGACGAGGGGGAGTAGATTTTAGGAGGAATTTCGGGGACGTCCTTTTTGAATGGCCCTTAAGAGATTTGAGGTGTCATTTTTTTTGGACATAGCACCTTTTCTGGCATGTGGACACCAAGTTGACAGGGGGGAGGAAGGGGGATGGAAGCCATTATTGACGTCCACGTGAACACCATGTGGACAAGTGGTGGGGGAGGAGTAAATTTAGGAAAGAATTTCGGAGACGTCTTTTTTGAATGGCCCCTAAGAGATTTGAGATTTAATTTTTTTTGGGCATAGTAACATTTCGTGTAACTCAAAACTACATAAGTGAGTCATATCCTTTCCCCCACCTGTGTGTCCAAGAAGTTCCCACCCTTCTCAATTGTCCATCGTGTAGATTGACAGGTGGGTTACCATGATCGCAATATATGGGTCAGGAGTCGAGGCGAATCTTTGAAAATAAGTTTTGCATCAACTTTCTATATGGTGTGGGCTGCTAAATCTAGTTCGCCTGCCCCCACAGATCCAACCCACGAACTTGACCCCTGGCCTTTCCCCTCGCTTTCTTTAGGGGTAATCTTTTTTTCACCACCTCTCTTGATGAGCTTTTCAACCTTTCGTAAAGATCATGTCCACCCTCGACCCCCGCTCTTAAGCACCCCTGATTGGTGCTGGAGGTGCCTACGTCACCGGTAAAGGCCAGGGCGAATTGGCCAAGAAGAACTTAGCCGGGGGCCCCTCGGAGCCCCCTTTTGCTCGTGTGGGTTACCTCGACGCAAATAGCCGGGCTTGCAGGTGGGAGAGGTACGGTACTGCTGGCCACCGCACGAAAAAAGTAGTTTTTTGGAAGAAAATTGTGGTGAAAAACATTGTCAGTCTCACGGTTTATGGAATTTATTGTCCAAGGGATATGTGGTCAACTTAGCCAATGCGTCCTGCCAGAAAACGGAGTATGCATATCACGTGTGTGCCCCAGAGAACCAAGATTTCGAGTAAAGGTACGTTTTGGAATGATGCATGCCTATACACTACAATTCACTACAGTATCACTACATTGTGTCTTCCTTTATTTTTAAGTCATTTCTAACTGCTGAAATGTCATGGCCTGTCCTATACGAGGTCACTTTTGGTAGTATTAAGAACCACGAGACAGTCTAGTACACCCTGTAACGCCTACTACAGGTACATGAAGTGCTACAAAACGAGTCCCTCCCACCCCCTTCCTTCCATGTATGGAAGTGTGGCCACCATCAGGTGTCCAGGGAGTGTTAAAATCCGCTCATCTGAGGCAGGGCCACAGAGGGGTCATCAAAAACGCATAAAAGTGGAATTTGCCAAAAAATGCCACTTTTCCAGACAGGGCTAAGCGTTGTTCATGTTCAGATTGATGTGATTGGTCCTCCAGCTAACCCTTTGAGCTTACGCATTCCGAGCGTGTTTGTACCGACTAGCCCTAGGTCAAGATAAGCAACGAGAAAACCTCCGAAAATTCCGTTTTAGACTGAATGTGTCAACGTCAATGTTACCTCTTTCCATGTTTTTTACATGGTTTTTTTTGTCTTTTTTTTTTGCCACATCTGATTATCATCATAGATCTGTGACTCGCATTCGGCATGTTCTGCCCACTTTCTTCAGAGTGAGTGTACTGCGTTCGAGGTGTGCAAATTAAGTACAGTGGAACCTCGCATAACGAGTGGCGGCTCGTGGCTAAAATTAGTGTGGGTGCTGCTCCATTATGTTGTAACTCCTTTCAAAAGGAGGGCCAGACTTTGGCCAATGCACATTAGGGTGCCACTCTGTGATACTGCAGGAGGGACAGCTCTCGTTTCCCCTTGTAACCTGGCGTGCAGCTTCTTATGTACGCATGCGCATAACAGGCAAGGTGTCACACTGCTGGAACTATGAAGCGCAAAGCTCCATAGCTTAATTGCAGGGTGGCACACAAGTGCTTATTGGTCCAATTTTGGACCATCCGTTTGAAAGAAGTAAAAATATCTATTCTATTCTACACAAAGATTTTTGGCATGTTTTTCATTTGTATCTTTGTGTATCTCTTTGGGGGTGCTGCAGTTCCACAGTGCCTATGGATGAGCCACTACTGGTTGTCCCTAGCGGAGCATTTCTGTCACATCGCAGAATGTTGGTAACTGCCCTTAACAAATATGGATGCCCTATTCTGGACCATCTTTATATCCTGAATATAAACCATCCTGTGAGGGTTCCAAAAACAGTATACACTTAATTCTGTCTGATGTCTTGTTCCTTAATTATTAAACACAACTTGTTTCAAATAAACGAAGGAAAGAAAAGTCATTCGTGCATTTCGAGCAATTAACAAAAGTGCGAAGAACACTAATGAAGATCGGTGAACTTTAAACAATGCACAGACTGCGAGACGAGGGGCAAAAAATGGAAATTAAGTTTGGATTCACACCTTCATTTCGACCAACGAACCAACCATACTCATTCAAGAAATCCGGAGACATTTGCACGATACTCTTGGTGGAGACACGGCTTAAGCCTTGCCAACGGCTGACGGCTGAGCCGAGCAGCGGCAACATTTTTTTCTTTGATTTCGACCGTCTCCCAAGTAAATGTTTAAATAAGTCGAGAAACATTGTTCTATACGTAAAAACGCATCCTAAGTTTGCTGAAGCATTTGGTATCCAAACTTGTTTGCTAATTTGTTTTAGCAAAAAAGGGGATTTGTTTTAGCAAACCTTGCTTCCGCTTCATGTTGCTGTTGGTGGAGACCTCCCTGATAAAAGAAAAAATTGAAAACCATTGAATTTTTCAATCGTTCTGAATTAGTTTTATTATTGAACAATTGAGAATTAGGCTTGTCCAATTATTTTGTATATTTCTTCAACAATTTTGAAATGTTCCTTCAATCTTCCAACTGTTGAATTGTCAATTAAGTGAATTATTCATTTGTTCAATTTGCCGAGAAACATTAGGATTATCGAACACGAATTGTCTTGTTATTAGCCAAAAGTTTTGACTATTTGGATGTGCAATAATCCTCAATTTTCCTTTTATTATTAATATCTTGATTTGGAAATGCAATAATCCAATGATTTCTCATAGTTTAATATTAATTAATTATTTGAAAATGCAATCAATAATATCTGCTTGATATTTTTTTTGCATCCATCTGCATAAGTATATAGATTTATTTTACTTCATGCAGTCATTTATTAAACCAAGATGTATTATGTACATAATAATATCATGATTTTGAAATAAATTTACATTGTTCCCACACAGTCCCATAGCAAAATCGACTAGCTGGGGTTTTGTTCGGTCTTTTATAGATGTCTGGTTGTCAGTGCAGTATTTCCGGTATTGTTCGCTTCCTTCGACCACCTCGGGTTCGGACAGGGGTCAAGACAGTGGGATGGCAGTCAAGGATCCTCTGGTCAACTGCTTTTCCTGTCTCCCCCAGGGTGCCTTTATTTATTGGACTGATCCTGGAGGAGTCGTAAAGTCAAGGTTTACGGGCTTGGCAGGATCCCGGCATTAAGGGGGTCATTACACGGCACTTAAAAAACAAATCCCGCGGTGCTCCAAGACCGTCCTTTTCAGCACCCCACCTTCCAGAGTTGAACCTATGGAAGGACGCCATATTGGAATCTTGTAAACCCGTGTGACGGCTCGTAAAACCTGTGTCAAGAGGGCCACAACTTGAGTTTTCGCTGCTCAAAAACGAGGTGCTGCCAGGAAAAAAAATAAGATAAAAGTTCGGTCAGAATACTGAACGAAAAAACAGTAGGCGGTGCCTTTTTTTTTTGGAACCCCACTTCGGCCATTTTATGTGCAGGTAGTACAAGGCTGACAAAAGCGTAGTTTGGACGATGAAGATATCACTCCCGTAACTACGAACCGGTCACAAATCACCCGAATTTACTGCCTTTATATATAAAAAAAAAATCACGACCGTGCGGTTCTTGCCCCCTATTAGAGACTAATTTTCGGGGGGACTGGTGGGGCTGTCGGTACCGCCCAAATCGATGCTGGACAACAACTTTTTACCCCAAAAAGGCCGTTGTAAAAAGTGTAGTAAAATGGTCATGGTTTGGAAGGGACGGATCTTGGAATTTCAAAGACTTTTTTTTACACCAGGGTTTAGGAAGAATAGTAAATTTTAATTGTTATATTTATTCGATTTGTTGAGAGATGCTGAAAATGTTCTCAATATCATTTAGGGGCCATTCAGGGTGTAAGGGGCCATTCAAAAATGACGTCATCAAAAGAGGGGTAGGAGGAGTCTGCTGGGGAGGAGGAGGAAAGCCATTATGAACGTCCACTAATGATGGTATTTTTCAGTTTTTGGTTTTTCAGTTTAACTGAGTTTTAAGGGTCAGTGAAAGGGGTAATGGACACCGGAAGGAATGCCTCTCCAATCCCAAATGTACTAGAATTTTTAAAACCACGGGAAAGTCGGGAATTATGCTTAAATTTGTGTTAAGTACCAATTTAATGCTTGAATTTCCCTTCGAGGTCAGTGAATTTACGTTAATTAGAAAAATCTGGGAAAATGTTGGGGAATGTACTTGGAAAATTATAGGATGGGTCAAGATTTCTGGACACCCTACTTTAACAAATAAATTAAGGACGTCTATGAGGGGGAGGGGTAAGGGCTTTAAATTGACACCATGTGGGTGGGTGAGGGGTAATGCCCATGAGCGGCCTTCTCAAAAAATTTAAGGATGTCCATGAAGGGGATGAGGAAGGGATGAGGGGGGGGGGGGG
>JAQGBW010004193.1:0-14294 GCA_034698625.1 Julus scanicus
ATTTGTCAAAAACAGATAAAGTGATCTTCACTGTCACTGGACCACATGTTTATTCAATTAAAAACGTTCTATTCCTAATCCAAATGCTTTCTAATACTTAATTTACGAGTAATCATTTACTTTTAACAAATTCACTACAAGTTACGAGCAATTTGCTAATAGCAATAGCTTTGTGGAACAGAACACTCGTAAACTGACAAGATTTGCTCGTAACTTATAAGGTATGGTCTAACAAATTACAATTTAACAAATATTATCTGTGGAACACAACAATTTGTACTTTTTGTGCAAGTATCACTCCATACCCTTTACAAGTACAAGAGCATACTTTTGTGGAATAGGGACCTGGTCTAGCCATATCTACAAAAAGTCATATTTATGTCCCTCTACGGGTAATAAAGAAATCTTAGGGATGTTTGTCCCAAAATGAAGGGCTTTAGGTACATCATTAAAACTAGATTGAATACCGTTTAAAAGTTGTGAGAGAAATGATGCTGTTACGAAGGAGGGTCTACACGATGTCACATATCCCTATTCTATTCCAGAACGTAATTTAAAGAGAGTACAATTTATGTTTTGCCCTGAGTTATTGTCGAGGGGAATCTCATCAGTTTTGCAGTCTTGGTAAAGCAGCCAATATTCATTTGTTTTGCGACGAAACCACCTCTTTTGGCAATAGAGTACGACTGTCAAGTTTAGGCAAAATGAGAAAAAAAAGAAGATCATTTACCATCGTCCTCTGCGTCAAGATGGCTTCCTAGCCTTCCACCATTTTATTTTATGCAAAAAAAAAAGCAAGACAAGAGGACGGCAGACCTAAAGATTAAGCACGTAATGTACAACTTAGCCCTACTTTATAACATTGTTTAGATACTAAGTTAGCTTTAGAGAAATAAAGGATGACAAGACATAAAGGAAGACAAGCCACTCTTAAGAAGGTTGGGGCCTTCAGCCATACGACATGTAACAAAAAAAGCAAAAATAAACAGGGCCAAAATGACTTTGTTTACTACTAGAAAAATCTGAAGATTCTGAAGTTAGCCAATTATATTAAAGATTGTATTCGTTACTTCATCATGGTGAAATGAACAAGCACCGATTTATATTCGATTTATGAGCATTAATTTAAGAACTCTTGCACCGATAAATACCTAATTCACCTATGAAATTAAATTTTACACTTATGTAATTTTGTAATTTCATTCGAATCATATATACAAATATCGACGTATTTTTACTCATGATTGCTCAAATAAGATAATTTAAAATTTTGTTAGTGCTTAATTGAATTGCATCGATTAAATACGTTTCGGCAATGCAAAAGCAGTTTTATTTAATCTTCCACATGACAAATAATCGTAGATTAAATTTCTGCAATATTACACTCTGTAAATGATTAATAAAGCAAGATGCCCAAACTAAGTGATACTACGGTGTGAAAAAAATACACATGAATGTGGAAAACTACATATATGGACTTTTTAGAATTTAGATTTATACTAGTATAAATCCATAAGGCATGCTTGTCCATATAAAACTGCACGTATTTATCAGAAAATATGATCAAATATTTCCATTAATACCCACATTATATTATATCAGAATTTCTACATTTTCAGGGGCCCAATTTCCATAATAAAGTATACAATGTACATGTAATCTGCCTAAGCCAAATAACCAATCTGAGAAATAATGTTTAGGCATGTTTTCTTCCATATATGGTTATATCCTTTCAATAATATGCGGACATATATGGGAAATAATATATACAAGGTGAACTACTGAATATAATTTGAATTAAACATACATGATCCTACATTTGCATATATAGGTATATATCTCCACATGCAGGGATGCCTAATTACTTATTTGACAATTTTTCAAACATATATGGAAGTATAATACTGTATAATACCCCCTATACCAGTATAATTTGAATTATACATACATGATTTAACATTTTCATATATAGCTAAGTATATAATTTCACAAGCATGGATACTTAGTTTCTGATATTTGACTATATTCAAACATATATGGTAGTATGATACTGTAAATGGAAATATATAGCAATGTATACCAGTATAATTTGAATTATACATACGTGATCCTAAATTTGCATATATAGGTATATATTTTCATAAGCATGAAGACTTAATTTCTGATATGTGACTATATATAGCATTGTATACCAGAATAATTTGAGTCATAATCCTACATTTACATATATGGGTATGCATTTCTACATGAAGGGATACCTATAATTTCAAATATCTGACAATTTTCAAACATACATGGTGTATAATGTATATGGCATTGTATACCAGTATAAGTTCTCCCCCCCGTGACTTAACAAGTTGAAAACATTTATCATATAAATACTCAATGAAGAATAATGTCTATAGTTTCTTGTCTGGCATTATAATCGTGGTTTCCATAATATTTGGCTTTTAAATGGTAAGCAAAGTGTTTTAAAAATAAAGGAAATCAAAATTTATATTATCCACTCGATCTTCCGCAGATTTCTGTAGTAGTAGACTTTGAATAATTCTCCAAGATTGTAGACTTACTTTAAGGATAATGCTTCAACAGGCGATATATTGCCCTCGGAGGCGATTAAGTAAAAAAAATGAGTAAAAATCATTCTCTACAGTTAAGCAGTGGAGCAAAAGCAGATGCTAAAAATCTGTATATATATATATACAAAATGAGCACTTGATATGCAAACGTGCTGTTGCCTGACAATATATGTTTGGTAACAAGCGCGAATCGAATCCCTATTATTTCAGTCGCCTTACAAATAACCTGGGAATACAAAAGCACTATAGCAAAAAGTTATTTTTCGTGTAACGCTTGTCTGATTTCACAACACGAGTACTACGTGTAAGATAGTCCAAAATGGGATGGTGGAAATCCAAGATGAACAAAGACGATTACCACACCACCTTCCGCAAGACGTTTCTCTTCTCTTATTCGTCCATTATATCGTAGATTTCAAACTTGATCGTCGGGTTTTTTTTTTTTTTTTTTATTCACTAGTTCACCACTTTTCATTATCAGACAAGCGTGTAGCCTGCTCGAAGATGCGGCAGCGTTCACAGACATAAACGCAATATATGCTGAATACAGAACTCTTCATTCCACGCTTAGATAACCCACTTGATGGAGTTCAAAATTTAAAAATGCAAATCGTGGCTATATTCCTTCGCCTTGCACTTATTCCACGTACGTGGTTCGAGGAATATTCGATAAGGAACTATAAGAAAATGGATGAAGACAAACGGTCTAGCTATATTCACTCGGATAGAAAAACTGAAAAAAAAATACAATCTGCTTTTTACAAAAGATTACCTTGGGCCTTTGATGACATTGATCAGTATTCGTCAAAGTACACGTGGATTTTTAAGCTACTCCGCGGTGGGACTATTTAATAGCCCTGGTGAAAAAAACAATAGAAACCAATAGAGATTTCTATTATTATTTGGACACTTTATTGGTTTTAATTGTTTTCTATGGTTCCTGTATTGACTTCTATTGGCTTCTATTGACTTCTATGATTTAGCTGTGTTGTCTGAACAATAGATAGCCATAGAAAACAATAGAAATCTTTATTGCTTTTTTCACCAGCTCTGGTGAAAAAAACAATAGAAACCAATTGAGATATCTAATGTTTTCTATTTTTATTTGGACACTTTATTAATTTTAATTGTTTTCTATGGTTCATGTATTGACTTCTATTGACTTCTATGGTTAAGCTGTATTGACTGAACAATAGATAACATTAGAAAACCATAGAAAACAATAGAAATCTCTATTGCTTTTTTCACCAGCCCTGGTAAAAAAAACCAATAGAATCCAATAGAGATATCTATTGTTTTCTATTGTTATTTGGACACTTGATTGATTTTAATTGTTTTCTATATGGTTCATGTATTGACTTATATTGGCTTCTATTGACTTCTATGGTTTAGCTGTATTGACTGAACAATAGATAACAATAGAAAACAATAAAACCAATAAAAACAATAGAAATCTCCTATTGATACCAATAGAAAACAACGTTTCAAATAACAATAGAAATCTATAATGTTTTTTTCACCAGGTAGGGCCTTATACGTCATTAATGTTTCAGAACTGTCGATGTTCACTATAAATATAAAGCTGATGAGTCCGTGAAGAAAACCTGGACATGTACGTATATTGGCCATATACACTGTAAAAACCGAAGTCCTAATTTACGACCTATTTCTTGTTAATTCTTGCAGATAAAATCAAGACTTTTGGTGCATCTTTTTTTAAAGACACATAAAGTGTCTTATTTTTAAAATGTGAAACATTAAGTATCTTATTTTTTAAAAAAATGCGCAAAAAGCCTTGATTTTGTCTACATATTGCAATGGCCAAATTTGATTGGGATTACGAACTTTTCGGTTTACGAACAGGGTCAAAGAACGGATTAAGTTCGTAAACCAAGGTTCTTGTTCTTATTCAAGGCATTGTATGTAGACATCACAAAAATGGATTCCAGAAAGTTTAGCCGTTAAAGATATGGCACAAAAGAAGCAGTTAGAAATTTATGTTTATATAGAGTCGTTAATTTAGTCTATAATGTACACTTATGCAACTTTTAATTATGCATAGCAAACTTGCAGTTAACATTTTTTCTTTTGAACTAACAAAGAAAGTTAAGCTAATTTTAATGTCAATAAGAGTGATAATTGCAGGTTTCATAAAAGTCAGCTTTAATGAATGCCAGCAAACCGTTCTTAATAGTTTGGTACACCAAGCATGAAGGCAGTATTTTATATTTGAACAATAGATATCATAATTCTGAATAAGATTCTGAACAATGATTTCAAGAGTTCAAAATGTCAGCAAATAATCCACCTTTAAATTCATTTCGACTCCAACAGTAGTACATCATTTACTTTTGGTAATAGAAGAGAAATTTGCAATTCCGACATTACTTCTACTGAAATATAATAAGCTATCTCAGATTCAAGAAGCTGCTGGAAAAATTATGTTATTAATATGTCTGGCATTTATAAGTTACAAACTTAATTTATTTTAAAGAATCTCAGAGCATGCGCATTACCCATTTATACCTCGACGACTTAATGCTTTCTTTGCTGTTGTTCCTGTCCCAATCTAAAGATAAAATAATAATTTAGCAGATGGGACTTCAAAATTATTGGTAAATTTAGATAATTTACAGAAGTATAACTCGGAGGTTTATATAGGTGGAAAATGATTTCTATAGAAACTGTCATTTTATGTCTGCATTTGAAATAGGCATAGTGAAGAAACGGAAACATTTAGATTCTTACGTAAGACAATTTTAGCTGAATTTGGCAGCAAAATAAAACATTCATTACACAAATATGATAGAGATGGTATACACATTGAGTTATCTATAAAGTTAGAGTGCATCTTTGTTGTGAATCCTGTTAAGAATGAATATTTTGAAAACACCCATACCTCGCTTTACGGCCTAGATACGTTCCTGGAAAATTGGCCGTATAGCAAAAAAGCTGTATAACGAATAAATTATTTCTGCATTGTGATTTTCATTTTTTCCCTTCCTAGACGAAGTGAAACCCATAAGTTGTTATATTGTTAGCCAAATCTTACCTTGTTTGCGCAAATTAGGGTAACTTAGCAATTTTTTGGCCACTGTAAGACAGTAAGTGAGGTAGAACTCGTTTATTCTCCAAGAAAGGCCAACAACTACCTGTCCTACCGACTTGAGTTACCAGTGATTTAAATATCAAAACAATTATCAAAGCAATAGATTTAACCCGGACTTGCGATCGATGTGTGTGAGCTAATGCTCCTGGGAGAACTACCCTGAGCACAGCTTTGGCTTTCCTTTTTATTCTTTTTTTCCTGACCCCCTGGTGGCGACCTTGCTTCAAATACCGGTCCTGGTATGCTGCTATGCCAGGCAGTCCTGCTCTTGTGTACCTTGGGGGGTCAAGGGTCACGATGTGGCCAGCACAGGCGGGAAAGGTCAGGAATGCGACCTTTCACTTAGGCGGGGGAAAAGGTCGGGGAATGTGGCCTTACAGCCACTTTATTTAATTACATCACTTTTTTTTGGCCATATAACAAAACATTGTGTGCCGTAAATCTGAACAGTACCACAATTAAAAAACCGTTATAGCGAAAGGCCAAATAAAAAGCGGGCCGTATAGCGAGGTATAGGTTTACATGCACTTGAGAAGTACACCTATGCCTCGCCATACGACCGGTCTTTATACGGCCTTTTGCTATAACGGCCTTTTTTAAATATGGCACTGTTTCGATTTACGGCTCACAATGCTTTGTTATATAAACCAAAAATGGCCCTAATTTGCACAAACAAGGTCGGATTTGGCTAACAATAAACAACTCATGAATTTCCCTTCGTTAAAGAAGACCAAAAAAAAATATAAAAATCACAATGCAGAAAAAATTGATTCGTTATTCGGCCAACTTTTCCGGAATGTATCCAGGCCGTAAAGCGAGGTATGGGTATATTTAAAGTTTACATATCAACAAAACCACCAAATATTTTTCAGACTTGGACATATAAGGGACATAATATGAAACATATGGCCCTATTTCCATCCGTTTAACCACTTTACAGCTGCCAAAATGCTTATAAATTCCATGAGGACGACATAAAGACACGCACGTTTTCTCAAGTCAACCTCCATATTCTGGTCAATTTAAGTGATGAGCACGAGTGCCCGCAACAAGGAGGTTGTGACTAGTTGTTGAGATAGTAGTAATTAGAGATGCAAAACTCGTCTTGGTGGTCTCGTAAACATTAATAGTGACGACACTGCAATAATGATGTAATCCACTTCCACGCTAACTTCTTATAAAATGTTGAAGTAGAATCTCCCATTTTGCAGAGGGCCAAACCCTCAAAAGCTACAATATGCTGATTAGCTCGTCATCTCTCCCCTTTTTCATCTTCCTGAGGAGCCTAAGTATCCTATTTGCTATCTCTATGTTTCTGCGCATGAACATATATACATCATGTGTGCATCAGTTGGTGCAATTAGTTGCCTCTATATGGGTACACTGGCACCAATTTAAGTCGTCTACCCGTTAAAGTTATCACATGTCAAACCATCACATCGTCTCATAACCGTGTTCTCCTAGGCCTACATGTGTCTTAAGTGTTTGCACGCAAATGTGCCAACCTGTACAGCAAATGGGACTTAAGCAAAAACGTGTAAACGTCAAATAGGTAATTCAGGGTGTAATAAAATATGCGGAAGCGCTCAAAAGTGCATCTTATTAGGGAATTAGATTTGTGATATTAATAAATCACGGGAGATAACGCGTTTGTATACATTCACAGCCTGGCTATAGAATATTACATGCAAATATATATATATATATAGGGAGTGGGTTCGAAATGTATACTTTCGACGAGAAACACTAAAGAATGATCGCGGTAATAAAGGTTTTAATAATTTAGGAAGAAAAAAAATAACACGAATGAAAAGCTGCTTTGGGAATTTCAGAAATCAAGAGGAAAAAAAAATTCGATGTAAAAAAGTAATGAATTTGAAGGCCTTTTGTGGGCTGTCGTCAATCAGTTGATTAAAAAAAAGCGAGATATTTATAAAGTTATCAGAAAACATGGACTGGGATGCATTCATAAAGTCCTTATCTAGTTTTGCATGATTTAAATTTACAGAAGATGTCCTTATTTTTATGCAGGCCACATTTACTAGATAAAAGATCTAATTATCTTGACATGTCATTGCATTTCTTTCAACAGATCATTTATAAAACAACTCGAGTTTCTTTATATGGTACGTTATTAAATCATACAGAATGTCATGTCATGGCCCGATCTACCCCCTGATTCAAATAACCTACTGAAACATTTCATCATCTAGCTACAATTGCAACAACAAGACCCACCCACTGAACCTTCACTTGCAAAGCTTCCACCTGAAACAATACAAATTAATCAAAACAAAACCATGGAAGCCACAAACACATGCTTCGATTCTTCCACTGCCTTTAAGATATGCGCATCCGCCTGTCCATATAAAGTTTTTAACTCACTACAACATCAACTACAATCCTACCTTAGTTTATACATTCCCTTTTTTCTAAAAAAAATTGCTAACTACCTAAGTCTAAATTCAAATACACCCATACCTCAGTTTACGGCCTAGATGCGTTCCGGAAAAGTTGTCCGTAAAGCGAAAAGAAATATGACGAATCAATATATATATATATATATATAACCGGTTTTTTTTTGGCCGTATAGCGAAACAATTTGGGCCGTAAATCGAAAAAGTACCATAATTAAAAAAGGTCGTTTCAGCGAAAGGCCATATAAAGAGCGGCCGTATAACGAGGTATAGGTATAATCACTAATTTATAAACTTGTCGTTTTGTCGTTTATAAAATTGTTATTGAGAAATGTCACTTCCATGAAATTTTCCATTTCTTAATTTGTTTACAAAACTTACTTGCTCTGATAACTACTGAATTGATAAGCAAATAGATAACAGCAAGACTATTTCATAAATACAATCGAGGTAGTACCACAGTAAAATTTCGTATAAATGGCTTAGGTATTGGCTGACGACTATAAATCTTGATCAGAAGAAATGTTCGTTGCGTTTGTATAGCAACATCTGGAAAACGATACACGATCCAGAAAACGCATCGCCATCAATGGATGATACGTCGAAAATGGTTTGCAATCACAAAATATATAAAAAAAAAATATCTGTAATTTGAAGAGCAGTAGCTGAAGGCTCTTCCAAGCACAATACATATAAGTGATGGAAACATATGGTATAAAGAGAAACAGCTTTCGAGAAATTCATCTTTTTCACATAATCTGCATTGCGCAGAAATTGTAGTCTAGGGAATAAGTAAGGGCATGAGGTTACTACAAGGGGTCATTCAATGTCCATCAAATGTCAGCTGGTATAAATTACGAAATAGAATATTATACCACCAACAACTTTTAGGATAGGGACTTTTATGTTTATAGAAATATTCGAAAAAAATTCACTACACGTCGTATATAGTTTTAGTGGTAATGGCAGACTTGGGCAAATTGTACTCATGAGTAGGAGTACAGATTACCATTGCAGTGGAATCATACTCTTTTTGAAGTAGAGAACATGTAATCATTAGTCATTTGAATTAAATAATCAGACTTGGGCAAATTGTACTCATGAATAGGAGTACAGATTATGAATGCAGTAGAATAATACTTTGGATTATAAGTAGAGTACATGTAATCAGTAGTCATTTGAAATTAATAGTCAGACTTGGGCAAATATGTACTCGTGTGCATAAGTGCTGATTACGAGTACCTGTGAAATTATACTCTATAGCATGAGTAGTTTCGTAATCAGACTTGGGTATATTGTACTCATGGACATGAGTACTTATCACGAGTATGACGGATTGCAAAAGTATCTTTTATGGAACTCAATTTATTTCAAGTTTTTATTGCAAGCAGAAACATTTACTATTTTTAGAAATTGTTATACGACTCAATTACTTACTGAAAAGTATTTCTATTCATATTCGATTACATTGGTACTCATATTTTCAGATTATGTTAATACTCAAAAAAGATTTGTAATCGCACATTGTAAGTACATTTCTGTAATTGAGTGCAATTTAATTGCTCGTACCGTTTGACTATATTTAATTCAATTACTTGTGTACATTTTGGATTCAATTACTGTTTGTACTCAGTACTCTCTTACTCATTACATAAATTCATTCAATGTACTCAATTACTGACCAACACTGGGTAATAGTGTATTTTTGCTAAATCTTTAATCTTAAATTTATCGTTTCTTTTTAAACAACTGTGTAATGAAAATCTTGTATCTTATTTTATTAAATAATTTTAAACATTACTTTAATTAAAATTATTGAGTTAATTTAATCATCTTTCAAATCAATTTTTTTGCTAAAAAAATCATATATTGTAAAATATATAACATATATAATATATATGTATATATATAATATATAAAACAATTAATTTTTCAGATGTTCTTAAAGTATGGTTATAAAGAGTCGTAATAACATGAATTATAATACATACATGAAAAATCTAACTGTAAATCAAATCTGTAGACTGAAGATTTTTGGTGAGTTCTCTAAAATCCCGATAAAACTTTTACTTTAAGATGAAGTATACAGATTATTACTTGAATTAAGCAAAGTATTCCAACTTGACAGACTTATTTAATAACGTCTCACATTGCCCTAAGCTGTATATCTATCACATCAAGCGTTATCAGGGCTATTTAATCCCTAATCAGACAATGTGTTAAACATTTGTGCCAAGTCCTAGAGCATAACCGGAAGCATCCAAGTGAAAACTGGCCATATCCATGTCTGAACAAAGGAATAATAAACACTAAAATCTGGCTTTTTAATAAGCAATGTCATCACACACGTAGATAGCGAGAGATATTTCTTAATTTCAAAATATTTACGCATTTAGCCGCAAGTAAGGCCAATATGCAAATGACAAAGTGACAAGCCAGCAGGAAGTGAAAGGACAAAAGAGCCCCCATTTCAGTAAGCTTTTAAGTCGTTACACTTTCATTTGTTATTTTATTGCCACGTTGAAAACTAAGATAAAGTCAAATTGAATACATTCATAAAGGGCCGAGACGTAGCCTCGCGTCAAAATCAATTAACACCACTTAAGGACTTAACCTTGTTTACTCGAGCGAAGTAAGTCTGAATTTTTTGATAAAACTCGAGCCAAATTAATTAAATAACGAAAAGTTCCGAAATGAACGCTCCACAACACACTCATTAATTGCATTCATTAAAGAATTTGCAAAATACGAGACACAAGTATGAATACATAATTAAGCGAGGAAATGCCATTTTGGTGTTGTGTATTTTGAAAAGTGAAATCTTTTGGGAAATAGTCTGTTTTATTTCCATAATCCATTTACAAATTTCAGCTGATAAAGATGTGAGCAGAATGAAATTTAATCCACACAAAAAAAAACTTAAATTAACACGGAAAACAATGCAATTTTGTTATTTATCAACAAAAATTAAGAAGTGAAGCCATTAATGTCTTAAATGAGTCACACATTGCTTAATTGTCGTTGCCCCAAACACTTTCACTTTTAGCAATTAGCGATGTAATTAAATGATCTAATTAAATGTTGTTGACGCTGAATGCTATTTCAAAATCAATTTACATCATCTAGAAAGTTAAGTTGACGTGATAGGAATACAAATTTAGCTTTGTCAAACTAAGGTGATGATTGTAATTGCTTTAAACCAATAAGTTACCAAATAATTCATGTGCTGGCGTTAATTTGTTTAATCCTGTTGACATATACCGATTTAAAAGATATTCGCCAAATATGGCAAAACACTGATAACAACTGATGCATCATTAATTCATTTTTGATGATAAGATACCTTAATCCGCCTGTAAAAGCACAACTGATTATAAAACCAATAATGACTTGCTGTAAAATGCGATGTTAAAATAATTGGTATTGGGATTAAACAGTTGCCATTTTATAACACTGCTAAATGCTTTTGCCCGAATGAATAGAGATGTTTCCCACATTTTATTTCCAATTAAATACATTATATTCTGTATAATTATTCAATTTAAAAGGTTACTGACAGTCTATGATAATTTAGGTTAATGTGTGGTCAAACAATTTAAATTTATGCAAGATATGCAAAATTTACAATATTCACCAATTGTGTTTTAAGAAAATCAAAGACTGAATTCACAAGGACTTACATTCAAATTAATCGATTGGTAGAATATATACTTAGGACTTAAAATAAAATTATTATCACATTTTATGTTAGGTACATCTAAAGTTGCATTACTTATTTTTTGTAGGCTTCCAGGTGCTATACAGGGGGACCACAAAAAAGTTAAACTTTTTTTTCATAAATTAGTAACTTTTTTGGTTTTTTTTATTATAGTAAATCCAATTTTGCACAAGTGTAGGCAACAAACGTACAAATAAAACAGCCATTTCAATTTGTACTCAAAGTGTCCTCCATCCTCTGCAACAAATGCGCCATTGGGCAATTGACGAGTCTATAACTGTTTGATCAAGTTCATCCCGGGCCATTCCTGATATGAATGAGTTAATTAATTCATTGACATTTATGAAAAAAAAGTTCTCCTTTTTTGTGGCCAGCCTGTATACTGGAAATTTGACAAAAAAAATTTTGGCTTAAAACCGCACAAATCTGACTTATTGAAGTGATAAAAAGTGTTCGTTTTTGTTTGTTCCAGTGTTCATACTCTCGTAATAACAAATCAAGTTATTACTGTCACGAAAATTGTAACTCGACAGCCATTTGTAAAATGCGGTAGGCGACGAGAAACGCAAAAAATCATTCAAATATTAAATTGACTTCATGACAAACCCAGAAATCGGATTTCCAACGCGATCGAAATAGCCGAAATTGGCTGAGAGGAGGGAAATAAAAGCCTATTTATGGTCCTCTATCCGTAGTTTCAGAAAAATAATTAAATGAATGACAGAATTAAAGAACACAACAGTCATCATCACCCCCCACCCTTTAAATCCCATTAAAGGCTTCTTATTTCAGTGACGAAATCGTGAAGAAAGCAATTCTCCCAAATAAAACTCATAAATATTTTAATGGTAATGCGAGCATTGTGCTTTTCTTTTTGTGACAATGTGGAAAACTTTACTCTTAAACATGCCTTAAGTTTTAAACGATTTTTGCGAACAGGCTGACTGCGACTAAGAAGGAAATGTCTTCGCAATAAAACGCATATCGGGGCAGTATAACGAAGGAAGAATATGTGACTGCTTATAATAGGGTAATATGCAGGAGCTTAAATGTGTTTTGGAGGGATTCAGAAATAATTGCTGATGTAATTTGGTCGCCAGTCTGCGCGATGGTCCGTACGACAGTTTCCTTATGTTGCATATCACTTAATGGGCTGGACTGGCAATTAAAACGAAAGAGTTGAACTCAACTAACTTTGGTATATAACACACCCTCGACGTCATACACATGCAACATGCATTATACATACTAAGCGTGCATGCATTTATACTGCCATATTGCATGGAACGAATGAAACTACGCACAGCTGTATTGCAAATGCATTTTGGCAATCACAAATAAATGGAAAAAGCATTTTCCCTAAGGATTATACTAGCGAACATCTACCCCACTTATGTGTCATTCGTTAAATTGCAAATATGCTGGTATACACAAGGAAAACACGTGACCACTACGGTTCTATTTGGCTTTTTTTTTTTAAAAAAAAAAACCTAAATGCAGTACTGTCTGCTGATAATGATGACAAATTCAAATGTTTGCAATTCTAACACTCTTACTGCTAAATAAAAAATTTGCATTCAATATCTCAATAGATGGACTTACAATAAATTGAATAATAGAAAATATGTGCCGAGGTCAAGAGAGAGTTTAAATGAATAGTGAATTGAAAAAACTCGTTTGGTAAAATATCGCCATGTAAAATATATGAACACTGTGAGTCATAAAAAAGTAGGAACCAATAACAAAATCACAATTTCGTGAAAAATGCTTCAATGTAAATTATATTTGGCACTTTCATAGAATAATAGTGTAGGAACAATAAACGCGTTCCGGACATGCGACAAATCTCGAATTTTTTTTTTCAATTTTCATAAAAACCGTAAACGAGGAACTTTTGAACTGCTGCAACCGGAAACGCCACAGTTAATCGAACCGAACCACTAACCATCAAACATTCCGGACTTATATCCAGTGGACTACAAAATTTGAGTTCTTCAGGAAAAGGGTTACAAATTGAAGATTAATAATATTGAAGACTCGAAACTAAGAATTAAGAAAACTTGGTTTGAACTCGACCAGCGTGTAATCGATTCGTCAATCAAAGAATGACGCAGACTCCGGGATTGTGTAAAGACCACCGGAAAACATTTTGAGCACATTTTTTAATTCATTTTGGTTCCTACACTATTGTTCTACTTATAAGTGCAAAATTTCATTTAAATCGAAGAATTGTTCTCGAAGTTATGGTTTTTTTTATTGGGTTCTATGTTTTTATGACTCACAGTGTATGAGGAAAATATATTGATTGCCGTTTATTTTATTTCTAGAGGCATTAATGTATGAATGCATTCTATAATGCATTTTAAACATATATAAATATACATAAAGCAATGCATGTTTTAAATGCAATATGATATTTCATGTCAGAAATAACACCATAAAATATTTTACGATTCCGTTAGAATTTTACT
>JAQGBW010004194.1:0-14289 GCA_034698625.1 Julus scanicus
CCCCCCAGAAAATTTGGCCACTAGAGGCGCTCATGCATGGCACATGCGCCGTTTTGTAATGTAGACCTCCTCTATTCTGGATAGCTCATTTCACAAAATGGATTTTAGCAGTTTTGGATAACATTTATGCAAACGGAAATGTGCAGATATCAACAGGTAGCACGACTTAAAGATTTTCAGCCCAATATTTATTTTATTCCACAACGTTTCGGTTGTTAAGCCTTCATCATTTGCTAGTTACAAAAGCCAAGTTACAATTTATATTTAAACAAAGCATATATTTGAGAGGGGAAGGAGGAGGCGGGGGAGGAAGTGAAGTTAATGTGGTCAGAATGCAATGGCGGTGTAGAAGAAGGTGGGATATCTGCTGACCACATGACCACGCTGATATATAGCCAAAAAATTGAAAAATTCCGTCGCTCATTTCCTGGACAACTACAAAAATGCTTCCCGGCTATTCAAGCTTCTTCCCCATTTCCAAACGAGTTTTGAGCGCACAGAAGATTACAGGAATTTCAAACCCAAATCTGCCAAGCAGACTCACTATGCTAATTGATAACCATAATAAGACTAGCAATCATATTACGGCACGATGGACGTGACCAGGTTAATAATCCTATTAAAAAACCTTTTGCATAATTTCCTGGTTTGACTCTGGATTTTACACCATCTTCTGGGCCTTCCGTGTGTCTTCAGGAAACGAGAAATTCAAATAGGGTAAATGTGCGGAAAACATGCTAACGAGGTCTTGTTCAAAACGAGACTCGCCTACATCAAGATGGAAGCTGAAATTAAATGTTCCCTTCATTGCTCTTATTATGTTTGCTTTATTGTATTTAAAAAGCTGCAGAAATCTGGTATCAATTCCAAAACGGCATACAAATGACTGCCAGCATCGGCCATCTTGTTTAGACAGTTGTGAAAACTACTTACAAAGACGTAAGCTTCAAGATGGTGGTAACCTTCAGTCATGCATTTTTAAAGTTTACTCAGATTGGATGAAATTCTGTGCAGGAAGTAAAAAAAGTTTCCTAATGTCATCTTTGAGCCATCACTTCAATAACTGGCACAAGCAATAAGTTAACAGAGATATGATATCAAAATATGACAAGTCTTCTTGATGTTACTATTCAAGAGATTTAATCATGGTAATTTTGTAATCCCCCCCATGGAAGATACAACATCAGTTGGCATACCTTGTCAGAAATGCGACATTTGGCTTCAGAGAACATGCAGTGTTGGGCAGTAAATGAGTTCATTGAATGAATTTGTGTAGGGAGTACCGAACCTATACGAAGAGTAATTGAATGCAAATGTGCTCAAAATGTACGAGTAAAATGCATTCCATTACAAAAATGTACTTACAATGGGTGAATACAGATGTCCTTGAGTATTAACGTAATCTGAAATTATGAGTGCCAATGTAATCGAGTATGAAGAGAGACTTTTAAGTAATTGAGTCACATTTATTACACTTGAGTCACGAAAATAAGTAACTCAAATTGCAATAAGGGTCATGCTAATAGCTAATATAAATGTATGACAATTTTTACATTTCTACTTATGATTTTTTGCAATCGGATGTACTGTCTTTCCCCCCCTTAAATTCTGCTTTAAAAAAAACTTACTGTGTTTAAAATAAATTGTATCCTAAACATCAGGTGTGCAATCCGCAATACGCATAATTTAGTACTCATATCTATGAGTACAATTTACCCAAGTCTGATTACGATGTTACTCATACTATAGAGCATGATTTCACAGTTACTCTTAGTAAACAATACTTCTGCTCATGAGTGCAAATTGCCCAAATCTGGCACAGAGTATCAAACTGCTACATTTCTTCTGATGCAACCTATAGTCCATTACAGTAGAACCTGTCTAAATGCCTAATCTTGGGTCTGGTGGAAAATATGCATTTAGAAAGGTACTTTTAGACGGTTTAATCAACAGACATGTGCATACATGTACAGTTGCCAAATAGGGAATTGCCCCTTTTTTCAATCCTAGATGAGTAACTAGCTATTGGGCGCCATTTTAGTGCATGTACAAGTACAGTAATTGCCTTGAATCTCCCGGGCTGTTGCATTTGGTTATAGTAATTGTAAGCCTACACAACAAAATGGCGTCTAAAGGTTCAACATAAACGACAATGACAGATTTTCTCCGTATACATAGCCCTGTAGCAGTACAAAAAGGATCATTCAAGTGCTCCACACATGCAAGGAACCCATACAGTGGCTTGAGAAAAATCTCAAGATCAGGGTCAGTCAAACCACAATCTCTAGTCTCTATAGAACACTGAAGAAGTCAACAGAGCATCTAGCCAAATCTGACAACACAAACCTCAATGTTAAACGTCTACTGGCCATCAGATATCCAGCTATGGAGTCTGCACTTATTGAGTAGTTCAACCCCAACCAGAAACGTGTCAATCTAAGTGGTAACCTCCATCTTAGTTTGATATTTTTGCAGTTCCATTGTTGATATTCACTTACAAAATCATTGGGGGCCAATACAAAATATTCATTATTACTTTAGGGAGGTTTATTCAATTTCACATGGGTACCAAGTCGGACGGGTAAATTTTATGCATTTACAGAGGCTATTCATTTACACGAGAGGCATTTAGACAGGTTTTACTGTATTCGTGTTATCACTGAATTGAATGGAAATGAGTTGAGCAAAATTCCTGCGAAGACATGCAATACTCACAGTCAAGGCATCCATGTCGCATGACCGTGTGAAAACGATCTCAGAAAAATCCACATTTATTCGCTAGCGATTAAATCGGTTACACACTGGGTGACTTTCAAAACCCGTTTAGGAAAAGCCCGCCAACGGTGGACAGAAAGGTAGGAACCAAAAATGGGTGGCCGTAGGGGACAGTGTAATGCAAACGAGCAACTAGGAAATTAGCATATTGGCCTTGCCGACTTCAGGGGAAAAAAATGCGAGGATGAGAATAAAGAAAAAAAGAGTTAAGATTATGACGGAGGCCATTGAGAAATGTGAAGTTCTTTATAGTGAAACTGAAAATTAAATCCTTCACTCTGTAAATGTCATTGAGCATAAATGCTGTAATGATAATTTCCCACGTGGAAAAGAAATGCATTTCAAAAATGCATATATATTGAGACACTGAAATGCATTTCTAAATGTATTTTGAATGTATTTTGAAATACATTTGTAAATGCATTTTTAGAAATACATTTCTAAAAATGCATTTCAAAATGTATTTCCAAACGCATTTTAAATACATTTTTAGAAATGCATTTTCGGTGTCTGTTCCGTGTGGGTAAGTTCGTTATATTTAAGAATGAGTTCCCCCAGAAATGAAATTTTAACTTCCTGACTTTTACAGTTTTAAAAACAGTTTATTCTGACGATTACAAATCCAAAAATAACTAATAGCTTGTCCATATGGTTCAAGTAAATAATTTTTGAGCATAATTTGCAAATTGCAGCAAATGAGGTTCTGGTTTTCGCAGTCATACTCATCTCCTTGAATTTAACTTGATATAGGTTATACAAACTATTATTAAAAAAGTTGTGTATTTGCCATATCCGAATTAAAAATCACAACTAATATAAAATAGTTTTTAATAAAGAGGTTAGCAAATATTCGTGTTACAATTTTTTTGTTTATTTGCTTTTTGGTGAAAAAAAAGTCCATTTTTTATTTAATGTAAAATAAGTTGAAAGCAAAATTCCCAATTTTCATAACTCCAGGGCAGGCTGAGTGTTTCATCTCTTGATTTTTTGTGATAACTAAACGTGTAATAACTCAATTTTTATTTAATGTTAAATAAGTATTAGGAGGAATTCCCAATTTCCATAAAAGTCGATCATCAATTGATTTTCGTGATAACTACATAAGAACTATGATAATAAATATGAGAGCAGATGTAATAATGAATATTAATGGTTTATCCAATTTTCATGATAATGCCAGGTCAGCTACAAAAAATTAAGTTTTAAATAAAACAGTAAACTAAAAAAAAAAAAAAAAAAAACATGTTTGCTTTCACTTGAAGCAACTGACTGCTCTATTTGATATTAACGAAAACATTTGTTGCGAATAGTTTTTTTTTTAGATAAATGTTCTGAGCAAATGCTGCTTAATGCTCTGTTACCTATATAATGGTCAAAATGTCAACCGGCCATAGCTATAGAATTCAGTTTCTTTTTGCAAAACCTGCTCTGATCTGTGTGCAAATCAACCGCCACAAGTTACTCCAACAGGTTGCCATCGATTATTCCATCATTAATGTTGCAAACAAAGATAAACTAAGGTCAGCAAGATAGCAAGACCCCATCTCAAAGCGTTCAGCATCTCAAAAACAAACGAGTGGATGTGCACCAGATGCTCTCCGTTATTTCCAGCCATTAATTGCTAATTATTGTCAACTTTCGTTATCAAGCTTCAGCATTTCCGTGTTAAGACAGGTTGGCACATTGTTGGCAAACCAGGCGAATGGAGGGGAAAGGGGTAGGAGGAAGCAACAATATCACTTGTTAATCGAGTATGCAAATATAGCCCCATGATGGCTTTCGCAGGTTGCGCTTGGGTGACGATCACATACATCCTCCATTTTTGTTTGTTTCACCGGCAACAGCCACAAAACAGTATTTTGAAACCTCCCGCAAAGTGCATTACTTCTATGTCACCTTCAGTTACGATCTTCAGAGTAGTTTCACAAGGTGCTTTTTTTTTCAAAAGAAATTCTCCTTTTTGTTTGATTTCAGAAATCGGTACATGCTTCAGTGCTTACAACTTAAGTGCCTATCTGACCCATGGATAAATTTCAAAAGAATCTGAATGTTTTCTTAAAAAATTCTATCAACCCTTTATTTTTCTTCAATAGTGTCTTGTTGGGGATAAGCAACTTTCAAATGTGCAATAGTTTTAATCACACATATTGTCCAGTTAATTAAAATGAAGTCAGATATTTCAGCCTGGGTAATGTATTATGCAAAACCTAGTCCAAATCACTTTCTTTAATCAGTTTTTTTGCAATCATTACAGAGGAGTTCAGTAATAATTCAATTCCATTCAACTACTCAGTACCCAACAGTCCGTAGGGGTAGGGGGAGTCGTACCCAATTTCAGGAGAATGCTCCTACAGTCTTGGACAAAATTATTAGGCACCCATGATTGTCTTGAATATTTGGAAATGGAATACAAATAGGCATTAACCTTATCTGTTGTAACTTCACTTTTGTTGTTGTAGAAAAATTTAACCAAATGAAATGCTATGTTTGTTATATTTTTACGAAAATTATGCCATAATCCAAAAACATGGAAATTCTAATTTTGACTTTAGCCAATACAGACAGATATATTTCAACACCACTGGTATTTTCATCCCATTTTATTACATAATTCTGAAAAGAGATATTCTAAAGTGTCTAACAATTCCTAAAACTGGTGAATTGAGTGAGTCTGAGCATGCACGTGTCCTTGTGCTATCCTCAGAAGGGTGGCCCCAAGTCCATGCAACAACAAAAATGAGAGCTCATGTTGTGCTGTGCAAACTACATCAAAACGATTTAGTAACATCAAACCACTGAAATCCTTGCCTGGAAGAGAATGGAAACGGAGGACTAGTGCTAAAACAGACCGCTTTTTAGTACTATAGTATCACTTAGACACCATCACCGAACACAAAAACAGTTAGCTGTCACTCTTTTATCGAGTCATTCGGTAAATATTTCTGTTCGTTCAGCAGTATTGTCATCCATAAACAAACATTATCTGACTATCACGCCTTGTTAAACAGTGTTCAACTAGTAAAATCGATATTTTATATGGTTTTGGAGACAATAATACATACTAAATTAAATTCTGTAAATAATTTGTGAACGTTAAGGCATAATTAAGACAAACACTATTGCAACATTGTTCTGGAATGCCACTCCACCCCATTCCTACTCAAACTTAAAAACGAAAAAAACAAAAAAACTTTGAAAACAAAATTTCAGTTCATGAATCGCTGGTTATTTTACGGACACAAACCACGTTTCAGATCACAAATAGCGTTTCCATCACCCAGATAGATAAGGTGCATGCCTGTACTTGGTTACCAAACTGAAGCGAGTACCGTTTCATCACCACTGACGTTTCTTACAAAAGTCAGCAGAACAAATTGGCGGAAATTATCAAACATGAAACCTGGCTCGCCATTAGTCGAAAACAACAAAAATCGATTAATTAGACTCGCTGTCCATAACAATTAATTAGATAAACAAACGTAAGTTCCCAGCCATTCCCAAGCAAACCATGCACGCATGACAATTTCAAGAGCTGAATTTACAAACACGCACATGCAACTATAAAGGCGATTGTGATCTTTTTATATCAAATTATAAAGATACATATATATTCGTTTTCAATCTCGGAAAGCTAACCCAGATTCGTGCTCAAAATATTTATAACAAGTTTTCGAGGAATGCAAGGCTATTGGTCTCTTGAATGAAACTGAAGGAAAACCTGTTCACTAACGTGCTCGCAAATCAAATTTGTCCACGAAATGCTCAATTGCAGTTCAGACGTACGGGAAAAAATGCTGTTATAAATAAATTCGGAGGTTGGCATGCATTATGCTCAACCCCCGTTTCTTGGGCATAACAGGAAAACGAACATTCCATGGGTGGTCATCCATGGCAGAACCTATTATCATTACGAAGGCCAGGTTGGGCTTGAATCTCGGATTCAAAATTACGTTGTCAAGGACTTCTCTACTCATTCAAGGATTCTAACAAGAATGGTCTATCGAGTTCTAATATTCATCTTGTGAAAGGCACTGCTTGAAAAGGTTCAATTGCAAAGATTTTCATTGAAAGAATTTTCATGTCAATGAATGTCAAATAAATAAATAAATTGCATTTCTAGAGATGGTTATAAGTATCGATTGATCGATCTATAAAATATCATCCTAAAACTACCTGACCAGACACAAAACAGAAACATGAAAATTGAAAGTGTTCAATTCAAGTCAGTAATCTAGTCAGAAAACAAATGTCATGCCCATAATTTTCAGAACGAAACCTTACGTTTTTAAAATTTCATTGAAAGACAGCCATCTCCATAATACAGTATCCACATATGCAATTCATCAGAAGTCGTTGATTTTTATATTAATAATAAGCAATTAGGGCCACTTTAGTCCCTATCACGGAGGTATTTAGAGGCTGTAGAGTTGCAGATATTGAGTTTGATTTTGGATCTTTGCAATTCTATGTATACTGAATTCATTAAAAAAAAAAAAAAAAAAAAAACACTTTCTGATGGCTGCATAATGTGCTAAAATTGTACAACGTCCACATCCGAGGACGGGATGTTTTGGAAGTACGAAGCAAAGAGTTCAACAACACGAAACAAGCAATCAACAACGCCTAGCCACAAAATATTCTGCTTGTTGCCTGTTCGTTGCTGGGGGGTTATATAAGAAAACGATTTTCAAAAAAGGCACGCAAATAATGGATTTTTACGGTGAATGGACGGTCTGACTGCCGTAATACAAATGCGTGTGGCTCACAAAACACGTTCCACGTCACCGGGAAACGTGATTGTTGGCCATTTCCTGTCCAGCTTTTTTCATTCTCCATTCCTCCGCATTTCTGATGAAAACATCGCGGCCATTGCGAGATGCACGCGTAAATTTGGCCTCTTTTGTTTCAAATTCCTAAAGTCATCGTTGGAGAGCACGTACACCTAAGACTAGCATAAGCCTACCGGGCGGTACCGGCAATTAGGCACAATGACCAGGGAAATGAGGGGAAAAGGGGAGCATTAGTAAGGATAGCACAAATGGAAACAAGTATCAGATATCTTCCATAAGAAGGAGATAAAATTGTATATATTATTTGAAAAATATCAGAACTAGTAAAGCCATGTGCATAATTTCCTCAAATTCAATAATGGTATGCGTTTGTCATTACTAGAGGTCAATTGCATGTTGTAACAAGGGTTTATGGCGCCAAAGACATAAACATAGCACCTTATGAAAATGTAATTAATATGTTAGCTAAATTCTTATATTGGTACTCAAGCTGGTTACTTTCATAACACTAGATGCAAAATAATGAAAACTACATATACTTTTATTATTCAAAAAATTAATATGTTATAGTAATAAAAAGGTTGGTGTTTCCTGGTCAAGGCGCTTTTACCAAGGCGTGTACAGGATGAAGTAGCGCATTGCTTTGACAGTTTGGATTTCTACATAGGAATAGTGAAAAACGCTGTTGGGATTGGTACAAGTTTTTTTGTACAAGAACAGTGATTGCTATTAAATTGTAGTGATGCTGAAGACAGTGAGAGCGAGTTTCTTGAAGCTCTTCCTAAAAAACGCGTTTCTGTCATGGTGAAGTTGAAAATTAATATCATAATACATCATAATATTCCTCAAGCTGCTGATCAGGACCAAGTGAAGTCAATAATTAGTCGAATCAGCGCAACAATCTTTAAATAACTTAAACAAGACAAACAAACATAAAAAAACCACAATTCAGTTTCAAGTTGAAAGCGTTTGTAAGCTTTGTTGTTTGGAGAAGTTGCAACCCATTGCCTTTTCAGAAGCCTGTTCATCTTGTACTTTCATGGCTTCATATTGCAGGTATTTTCGTTAATTTACAATCTATTTCACTAACTTGAAAGCGATAAAAGGGTACTTCAGGTTATACAAAAAAATCCTTTCACTTATAAATACAAGTCAGGAATTGCAATGCTAACAAAATTAGTTATTTTTAAAAATACTTTGAACAGATCACTAGATGGCTTTGCAAATTTAAAATACACCCATACCTCGCTTTACGGCCGGAAATGTTTGCAGTATAGCTTAAAAAAAAGCCGTATAATGAATCAATTATTACTGCATTGTGATTTTTATTTTATCCCCTTCTTAAACGAAGTGAAACGTAAGTTGTTTCATTGTTAGCCAAATCCAACCTTGTTTGTGCAAATTGGGTAATTTCTTCCATTTTTTGGCGTTTATAATAAAAGGTCGTATAGCGAGGTATAGGTGTATGTAGTAATGCCAAGTTACTCATGCACTTGCTAAGGCTAAGACCACGAGTTTATGACAGTGGAAAGAAGAATAAACATAGTTAGTGTACATGTACTATATTTCCAATAATTATACATTGCGCCTGCGTAGGCCAAGTAAATGGTGGCTGCTTTGCAAACAACTTCTGAAAGTTGATACAACCCACCAGACATTCTGATGTTGAAAAAGTTCGTTTTAGAAAAACGCTCTACATTTTCAAAGTGGGTCATTTTCCTTTCTCACTCTATGACAATGGCACGAAAAAGTAGAAAAAGTTCATGGACAATGCACCATGTCCACATCAGATACAGGTATGTGTGAGATATCTGCTCTAATTATCTCTCGCACTGCCTGCGGATATATGGCTTATAGATTAGCAAAGTGGCTTTAAAACAGATGGTAAATAGTTACCCCTGCATGGACATGGTATGCTTAATCGATCATAAAAAAGTGCAAATATTAAATTGTTAACTTTGACTTCACAAAATTTTCACCATTAAGCCGCGTCTCCACTGCGTTGAACATTGGACAAAAATGTTTTTGAACTTGGTATGCAGAAACAAATAGCGAGAAACATGTGTGCCTATCATCATGTGTGCGCAAACTTATGACACATTTTTGGTCAAAAAACGATGCTTATACAACATTTTTCCGATCGCTCGTGAAGTGGTCCGGATCAAAGGGAAAAATGTTGCAATTTACTGCACATGCTCAGCCAAACCACGTGACTCATACACAGCCTTTTGTAGAAGCGTCGTTAACTGGATAAGTTTGTTGATGGATTCTTGAACATTTTGATAGACAGGTCAGCATTCTTCAACATGTTCAAGAATACAATGTTTCCGGTTTCTCTTGAATGTATGTATGTTGTTTGTATGTTTTATGTTCAATGCAGTGGAGACGTGGCGTTATGTCGTCAAAACAAATGCAAAATTGTTTTGGATGGACTAAATTAACTGGGTAATATATAACTATATCATTAGCCACTGGCAGGATTAACCAGGTAACATTACTGACAATGCGACAAAGATCACCAGACGATGCAGGGGAATTATTCATGGCGGAAGTCATAAAGTGCAAATCAGCCTTCACTTAAACAAAAACCATGTCTTGTGGCCATGCAAGCAGGTGGCTAGAAATTATGAAATCCGTGCATATAAAGCATGAAGGTGTGACGTAATTGTTTCATGAAGGAACCCACCCTGACCTTGCAGCTAAACTATAATTGAAGACGTTAGCCAAGATATCCATCCATGGCCGATGCGCATGAGATCGCCTCATCACAAATTCCTCAGCAATTGATGGGCGACCATAATCACCTACGAGTGGATTCAGTTTGGCTATGAAGTACACCGGAAAAAAACATGACTAGATTTGGTAATAAAGAATATTAAATTTACAAATGTAAGCTTTTGATCAGATTCCTATGCAAAGCAAGCATGCCATAAGATAATCCTGGGGCACTCGACATATACTGATATTTTATAAGATGTTTAAACTAGCTTATGTTTGGGAATACCTTCTTGCTGTTACATTGAATGTTTTTGTGCTTCATAGTTGTTTACATAAACATGTATCCCAAGTATAACCCAAACCGTTTAAAGCCAGGTATCCACTGCACTGAACATTAAACATAAACATGCAAACATTCAAGACAAACCTGAAACATTGCATTCCTGAACATGTTCAAGAATACTGACCTGTCTCCATCAAAATGTTCAAAAAATCCTAAAACAAACGCGTCCAGTTAACGGCGCTTCTACCAAGGCTGTGTATGTGTTGCCACGTGATCAGCCGCAATTTATTAACGATAATAACAGAGCCAATGTGGCTCTGTACCACACGTTTTGTACTCCGTTTTGTACTCCGTTTTGTTACCACGTTTTGTTAATTGCGGCTGATCACGTGGCTTGGCTGAACATGCGCAGTAATTTTTGAACATTTTTCCCTTTGATCCGGACCGCTTCATGAGCGATCGGAAAAAATTGTAAAACATCGTTTTTGAACATCAAAAAACGTCATAAGTTTCCTCAAACATCACGGTAGGCAAACTTGTTTGTCTCAGTTTGTTTCAGCAAACCATGTTGTAGAACATTTTTGTTCAATGTTCAGTGCAGTGGATACGTGGCTTTAGATTTCTCGCAAAATACAAAAGCTAAAACACAAACTACATCCCCCTCTCAAGATTCTGTTAGATTTATCAATGTCCAGTGTCCAGATCAGCATGTGCCCCACGAGCCCTTTCGAGTCCTATGTGCCTCATGTTCTACATTTCTGGAGACTTGTAAGTTTTAACTAATGTCCAGCTGTGGCAACTCATAATGATCACATTTGAAAACACTTTCACTTTTCCACAACAGTAGTATTTCGGATTCAATATCACCAAACCGTAAACAACAATCACTAGAGATGACATCAAACGGGAAATTAATGGTGGGACGTCCTATGCTACTTGGCCGGGCAGCCACAAATTGCAAACTTAATGGGATCCTATAGCATCACCCCGTCTTTATTGGGACGTTTAAGTCAGAATTACGTAGCCTAAATTGGGATGGTAATGAAAAACGAGACAAGGAGTTTCGAAAATAATGGAAAATGTCCGTGGGAATCTCTCATCTTCCCTTGTTCAATTCAGTTCCGCCCAGTGCTCAGTTGGATTATAGGGTCAAGATCTTGCGCCATATTGTTCTGGGCAGTCGTTAGATTGGCCACTTGCAATTTCGGCTGATTACAGGTGGGGAAGAAAGCTCCGCGCTTGACGCTGGACAGACAGAAAAAACAAAGTGGGGAAGAAATGCTAAATTTAGGCAACAGTTGGTCCATTAATCACCAGCCATTGTGCTTACCAAGGGTACCAACTGCCATGGGAGACCAGACATGCTAAATGCAGAATGTTGCACCTACATAATTTTGACTGCATGTATAAACCCATTAAACATAAAGATGTCATGTTTGCTGCCTACCTTGGAATCTTAGTTATTGACAATGGAAGATTATGCAGATGCCAGTAACACAGTTCATATGTACTTGTATAATCAAGTGTTGTGGCTAGTTTAATATTTAGAAGAACCAGGTCTGTCTGCCCCTGGAATAAACGCATCAAAAACATAAGTTAGACAAAGCTAAGCTTAAATAACATATCTAGCAAGATGTTTACCATTAACTCTGAGAAAAACTTATGACATGTGGCATCTTGAGTAAGTTCTCTCTCAGCCACCTGTACTGCCCTTGAAAATGTTTTTGTTTTTCGCATTCTTTTTTGAAAGTCCTGCTCAGATTTACTGATTAGTCCATATTGCTTGCAGGTTTCTAGCGACTCGTCCCGGATTCACCCTGCTTACTGATTAATTACTTTGAGCAAGTGCTCACTTCCCAATCACCGGCATGCGTGACCTTTCGCCTGCCATTCTCATGATGACACTTTTGCACTCGTAAACTTTTGTCTCGAAAACGGTCAAGTTGAGTGGCTCTGCATCTGACCCTAGCGGCTGTTTGTACACCTGCTTCAAAGTGACCTGGAAGATGTGCCTGGACGCACCCCATGAGCAAAAGGTGCGACTTGTGGAGGGGTGCGACCCGCAAAAAATAGGCTCCCAAAACCCTTGGGAAGCGGAGGAGAAAGTCATCTCGAAGGGTGCTTTCACTCCCCTAACGTGTTTACCCCTCTTTTTGGTATTACATATAAGGACCACCCTTTCCTTCGATTATGACTCAAGAAATTCCACACCCCTCCTTTTTATAGACGTGTGTGACTGGACACTCAGCATGGATGTGGGATATCTTTTGATGCCATTGAAGCTTTCAAATCTGATGAAATACAAACTATGCCAACGTTATATACTTAGTCATGTCCAGTAATTGGCGAAAGAGTTTTTTTTGTGAAATATATTTCAAGTAATTCACAATTTGTTGTTATCCAACTTTTGCCTTCTGAACAAATATGCAGTTAGTTAATTGTCAGCAAAAGAAATTGATATGGTGGAACCCTAAATATCTAAAAAATATTTCTGTTGTCTTGACAATGAAATTATATTTGCTATTGTTCTTACAATTAATTTTAGTGAAGATTCACACTTTAATTTCCACAAATGTTTAAAAAAAACTTTCTAACATTGATGGAAATAAAAATGTCTTCTTTCCTTACTAAGACTGAACAAACTGCCGATTAGTTGATAAACCAGTAATTTTGATCTACTCAAAATCAGAATAACACTTAAAGCAGTACAGCGCAGCAACGAGAAAGTATTTGGAAGGAAACTGAATGCAAATTGATTACATTTTAGCAGTAATAACAGTGGCTCGCCTATATATAATTAGGCAATTTTCAATCCGAAATCTATTGCTTTTTTCCATGTAACAAAACATTTTCCAGGTCAGAAGTTAATTGTGACCTAAAAATGGAGTTGTTTACATAATTCGAATAGGATTTCACAAGGATTTGAAATGCGAAAGACGTAATAGAGATCGGGGTTAACCAGGTTTTTTTTAACCCACCTACTTTCTTGCTCCCAGTAAACAATACTACCAAGGTGAGAGTTTGCGAAATTTTCCACTAAAAGCCTTAAGTACATATTTTTCATAAATATTGATAGTAAAAAATAAAACACTTGAACCGCAATTTATTGCCTTTTGCACACTAAAAACACAGTAGGCCTAACGCGTCACTAACTTAAGATAAATACATGTGAAACCAAGCATTAAATTAAGAAACTGATGTCATATCCTATCATATTTTAAATTCGAATGTTAAATCTCCATGACAACTTTGGTTATTTATAAAATCAAGCAAGTCTCGTACGCCAAACGCTAAATCTAGCAATTTCCAAAACATTGCCATCACAAATGGCCCATGCTCAAGAGGCAGTATTAGCAAGTTACATCCGTTACCCTTGGACCTCAAATTTGAGCATAAAAAACATTTTATTGTAAATTCATATGGCCTGGGGGCTGGGGCAGAATTTCACCCCCTATACAACCCAACGGTTTGTACCCTCACAGTAGAATATTCTATTCCAATAAGGGCCCAATGCAACTTGTTTCCATCATACCAGTCCTTCAGAATGAGGATTATGACATCTGTTGGGATATATGAAGAAACCAAAATATGGAACAATTTAACTTAAAGTTGCTGTTACACCTCTAAAGGTGCATCTTCACCACACAAAAAGCAAAAGCAGAGTTTTCGAAAACATGTTTTTGAAACTTTACAGTGTGGACGCTCCACAAAACATGTTTTATG
>JAQGBW010004195.1:0-14288 GCA_034698625.1 Julus scanicus
TTTGTCTTAATTTGTTAATAATTAAGTGAAATGAATTTCCTTTGACCTGAAACTTTTACATTATGTTAAGAACACTTTAATAAAGAAATGGTAAAAGAATTTTTAAGTTTCATAATGTAGTTCTTATTTTATAGCTATAGACATCTGAAAATATGGGTTGGATGAAGACTTTTGGGGCTCACAGTATGTATAAATGAATTATATCATCCTAGCTTTAATTAATTAGAAAAAATTGGTTCTTTTAAAATATATCAGTGTTTTTAATCATTAAAATCATTTTTGCTATATATGCATGCTAATTAGCAATATATTCACTTTCGAATCAGTTTACAGTAATTGAAGAAATAGGCCAACGTTAAAAATCAACAAACAAACAAACAAACAGTAATTGAAAGGTCATGTACACAACCATGACACAATAGCCCAAGTCACGAAATGGATTTAACCGATTTAGATATATGTGATTTACGCAAATGCGCATGGACTCTTCAATCCTATCAAGCTCATGAGGAGAGTGCATGCCCACATATAATCATTTCGCATTTCAAACGATTTGGATAAAAGTTATGCAAATAAGTTTTTAACTAGGACGAAATCCATTCCGTGACTGGGCTCCGCTAGTACAATATTTTGCAAACCACACTGTGCAGACGAATTGCAGAAATTTCCTGCCAATTTCAATGAAAATTACTGTGGTTATTCTTGCAGATTCTTACTGACGACTGTATACGGCAAGCAAGTATCTTGTGAAGAATGCAACACCAGGCGAGAATAACAAAGAAAGCCGAAGTCTGTGCCAGACAAAAGTATGAAGTGGCTTTTTGGGAAAGTTGTCGTGTCAAGTCCTATTTGCGCTTCCGTAGCTGACAGAAGTCACGTGTTTCTGAGATTATTATAATAACTAGAATTGTTGCTCGAGGTATTTGAGAAGTAGTAGCTATGCCTCCTACCCCAACCCTAGTCATGGACAAAACTTCGCTACTGAGGCCAGGTTGTAATATTTTGGATGTTCCTGAAGAAGTCATGGAATACATACTCAGTTATGTTCCTCCATATCAAGATTTAAAGAATTGTATGCAGGTGAACAAGACTTGGCATCGATTAGTAAAAGGTAGGCTATTGTTTCAAATTCTGGTGAATAAATACTTGTTGACGTTATTTGATGGCATTTTTATCGAATAATTTGCTTATATATTACAGATGTGATTAGAAGAAGGAAAACTAATTTTTCCCGATGTATAAAGCAAATGGATTTTGTATGGAAAAAGTACAATCACCCTCCTGGGCCCACCATAGCCTCACGCTTTACCCACTGTACGTGTCGTCATGGAAATTCGATGTACGTTTTTGGTGGATGTACCGCAGCTAACACAACATTCAACGATCTATGGCGTTTCGATTTGAACAGCAAACGTTGGATTAGACCATTAGCAATTGGTGGGTTATATTTCACTATGTCACCAAATGAAAGTGATTATTTAGGTGGCTCAATGAGACTCAGCTCATCTCTCCACGTTGGGTAAGGTTTTTGGTAGAGTGAAGTTGATTTGCTGCAATGTTGCAGGGAGTTGGGCTGCTGCACAAATGCCAGCGATGCGGTAAACCAGCTAAATAATCAGTAGGTTATTATTTATGTTGCAGGGTAAGTAAGATAATAGTTTCAATGGTGTGTAGGTGGGTATGGGTGGACATAGGGGGCACGGATTGTGTGGGATAGTGAGGATATATCCGTTTTTAGAGCAGGCGTTATAGGGGTTGATACATAATTGTAGGGAGAATTTTTTAGAAGGAAGGGAATATTATGGTTAATATAAGGCTGTAGCTGGTTTGGTAAAGAATTAAGGTTTTTGAATGGGCGTGCTGATGTTGTGATTCTGTCCGTGACGGAGGTGTGAAACCGTGTTAATGCCGCTGCCATGGTGTTCTTTTTAAGGGCACGGACCACCTCCGGTGTGTAATTTGATAGAAGATCTGGATTGGGGGAGTTTGTGGGGAGGTGTAGTTGGTTTATGGAATTTCTTAGAAGGTTATTGTTATATATGCAGTGAATTTCAGTAGTATATATCCCATGATTCAGCACCTCTTTAAGCTCTCCAGATATGAATTTCATATTGTTTCGACCATTTTTGTTTGTGGCTACATTGTGAATATTGTGTTGTGAAATGAAATGGTAACCACGCAGTTATGCCAGTTGAAAATTAATTATATTTTGTATTCACTTATTTACAGGTACCTATCCCCCACCCAAAGCTTGTGCAACACTAGTTCCGTACAAAGATGTTTTGATCTTGTTTGGCGGTTGGACTCATCCATCTCCATATCCTATTTATCAAGTATGAGATTATTTATTGATGTTATGGTTGTAGCTTCATGTGCTGTACAGGATGGCTTACCCAACATGCAAAACAGTGCCAAATATTATCTTTGCACAACATAGGTTAACAAATAAATGTCCACGTAGAAATGAAGAGTTGTAAAAAAGGGATATTTGTCTGTATTAGAGCTTGGCTTGCTTAAAACTTTAGTTCAAACACAACATGACAAAATGCTGATTAGTTTTTCTTTCTAGTCCTGCAAACTTTTCAATCATGTTCATGTTTATGAATTACTTCATAATAACTGGTTGGAAATCCCTACACCAGGATCTAGTCCTCCGCGGATGGCGGGGCATTCAGCGAGTGTTCACCGAGATTTCATGGTTCTCTTTGGAGGAGGTCAGGTGTACAATAGCAGATTTAGAAACAGGTAGTTACATTTTTAAATAGGATTTAAGAATTGATTTTGTAGAGTAGTGTTATAGAATGCTTTGTGCCATTTTGCAGTTCCAATGACATCTGGGTTTTAGACTTAATAACTAACAGCTGGTTTAAGCCGGAAACTACTGAACCAAGACCTGATCCTCGATTTGGACAAAGCCAGGTAGGATGTGAAACCTTTAAATTCTTTAATATTAAACCGTTTAGCTTAGTCTATCCTTTTGTTGATATCGTTGGTAATTGTATCAGCACAGCACCAATTTGATGAATTTATGTAACGGGAATGATCACTCCTATTTTTGTGAAGGTAGTAAGAAAAGGAATTTTTTAGTTGTTCAACATTTCGACAGTCTTGTGATTGAAGTATACTTGCTCAAGATCCAACCAAATGCCGTTATAATTGCTGCATTTGGCTTTGAATTTAATGGCTTTTAACCATGGCTCAAATTTCAGATTCATATAGATGATGATCACCTTCTAATAGTTGGCGGATGTGGAGGTCCAAATAAGGTTAGTGTTGGTTGGTTATGCTACCAAAATGTAACACTGCATTTCACTTCAGCGCCGCTTGGTGAAATTTTTTCCTTTCCTAATCGCTGCCCTATTGCGTAAGGTTTCATTTACATGGGAAAATCTTTTTAAGATAATGTTTTGCATCGGGTTTTTCAAAGGTAATTTCCGACATGTGGATGTTGAAATTATCAACCAAAGATGAACCATGGGTTTGGTTAAAAGTATCCGCAACGAATTGCGAAGAAGCTGCAACCCATATTTGGTGCCATCCAGCTTGCAAGGCAAGTATTTTATTGGAATATTCTTTTTCCCCACTCTTTCTGAGTTCTAACCCTTTTTTACGTTTTAAAGGTGGGAGACAAAGTTGTATTCCTCGACAAACGTCCGCAGACAAAGGCTGTCCCAGCCTACACCATGAACAGCATGATGGGAATACGCATTCAACAGAGGGTGTGGACGCCACCTGTCGGTGAAGCGCCTCGAGTCCGTAATGTGGACAGGTGCTCTGTACGCAGAACCGAATCTCCACCTTCACCTTTAACTCTCAATGGTAATGCAGGTAATAGAAGGCTTCAACCATTTGACTCTGGCCCCAGTTGTTCTTCAACTTCCCCCTCATCCACTGCCAGCGCTTCCAAAGTTGCCAGGATGTCCAATCCTGATGGAAACCAAGAGGAGTTTTTTAGGTATGACAATGTAGATGCTGGAGCAAGTACATCGTCACAAGATAAGCGTGATGACAAATGTCTCTCAACCCATGCAGACACTGGATGTCTGTCTGCCAGTGAAAATGTGCCTCAAATTTGCTCAACTGGTTCTGAAAACTTCCAAGATTCCAGAGCCCAAAATCCATCTGCTTGCCCAGTAAACTCAAGCGATGGAGCCGCTCCTGCTGTTTGGCCAAATTCAGTGACAAGAAACACTGCATTGCCTTCAATTCGCCCAAATTCAATGAAAAATAGACAACGGCAGTTAGAAGGCTTTCAACGAATGGAGGAAAGAATAAGAAATCTTCTAAGGCCTAGTGAGGCAGCTAATAACCGTGAACCGTCCCTTGCCAAACCGAAACCGCCGGTGTCATCTGTGCGCAGGCCCATGTATTTATACGTTTTAGATATCAGCACAGTTGTCACTGATGGACAGGTAAGTTTTCTAAAGATTTACTCGTACAATTAAGTTAACAGTAAAACTTCATGTTTGCCACACAGTTTATTAACACATGTTTATGGATAACTTTCTTTTCGGAAAATAAGAGGTAGCTATTGAAAATCGCCTAAATATATATGTATTGAATTTAGGCAAAAATTTCATGTTTTTTGAAAAGCTTGAACTTGTAAGGCGATTCCAAAGTCAATACCAAAATTTAACAAGTTCCGTTCCCACCTGTGCAATGAATATTTTGTCCAAGACCTGATATATTTTGTTCATTTAAAAAAAAAATGTAATGTTGATGGAAAGAAATCACAAATATTTGTTGTTCATTTCAGAACTTCATTCTCAAAAGCATGTGTTTGTTAATTGGTACTTTTGAATTTGTGACAAAATAGAAATTTAAATGGCGGGAAGGGGGTGGGGTTCATTAGTTCGTTGCATTTTATAACTAGGATATTTATGACCAATCTGGTTCAAATTTCAATCTATCTATTGATATTCGAACACAATTATTTGAGGAATGGAAACCTTCAAATTTTAATGCAATCCGCATTCCTTAGAATTGAGAAAATGTATGAAATGAAAATGATTTCAAAATGATTGTGGTAGTTCAAGAATCAATATTTCTATCAAGAAAGGTGCTTTGGTAAATATTGTAAAATGAGGACACTGTTCTATACTTTAAAATGGCTCGTGATTGTAATTTGTAGACCTGTTAATGATCTGAATTTCTTGATTGCAGGCACATTGGCTGCCCGTTCGGGATCAGCAAGTTCACAATGGACCAGAAGAAACCACATTTTATAGTTTAACTTGTGGCCGCGGTGAACTAATTATGTTTGGAGGAATCCAAAAAGATACCGAAACCAACTGTGAAGTGATAACGGAAAGTAGAGACATAGTTACAAATTGCGTTCACATCCTTACTGGGAGTGTAATTATCTAAGGTAAAACAACGGGCTTAATTGCGTGTCTTGCTAATTTTTTTTTTTACCCAAAAATTTGAATATGAAACCGACATGTCTGGTATAACTTTATAAGAGTAGTCATTGGATTGTGAGAAGCAGTTTCTTTTCCATGATTTTCCTTTATAAGAACATTTTTAAATTGTTTTCACAGGAAATTTGAATTTTAAATTTACTTACTACAATTTCCTGGTACAAGTGTGTTAGTATTCAAATAAATGGTTTTATTTGTTCAATCGAGTGTGCTATTAATTACATTTTGGCAGAAATATGCATGTGCTTATTAGGTGTTGATCTTAGATCTCCAATATCACATTTACATAAAAATAGGTCAACTTTTATCTCCTGGAAGTTTTAAATTTAAGCTTCCTTGCAAAAATAAAAACCTCTCCTGCTCCAAAGGTTGGAAGCAGATGCGATTTGAATGTGTGTGATTATTGCAACAAAATTAAAAAAGGAATTTACATTCTTTTTCAAAATGGTACCAGATCAGCTCTACAAGTGCATTGGTTACATTTCTCTAAGATTTAGATTTTGATTTGAATTTTGTTCTAAATTCAAGTCATTTTTTCTCAGCTTAATGTTAAATTTTATTGAAGATCCATACTAAAGTGGTCGACTTTGATACTACAAGGCTTGATTACGATGCCAAAACGCGAGATTAGCACAAAATGTTAAGGGAGATAATCCTTATGCAGTGTGAAGTATAATTGAATACCTCTTGAATATCTTTAATATGGCAACATATAGGTTAAATCTAATTTCATAATTGAATAGGAAACAACATGTTAAGATTCCAGAAAACATGTTGTACTGTGACATTACAAGTTTAGCTGTAAAAGTTATGGCAAAAACTTTTCATAGCTTGTAGTGTCGTCAGAATAGTGTAATCTGTACTTTTGCGACATTGAATTACCCATAGCAAACTTTTAGCAGCCATCATGCATTGCATTTATGCTTGACAGAAAAGCTCACCTCCACATCTTTAAAATCGGATATTTTTTTTAGCTTTATGTCCTAGTTTCGGCGACGTGAAGTGTAATTTTCGCTGCTATTTTCGTTGTTTTAATTTTTCATTGAATCTAGAACCAAATTTCTATGAAAAATAGCATTTCCTTGTTGAACATTCCAAGAAAATTGCTAGTCAAGGTTGCATTATAGGGAAACTATCACACCAGGTCCGCGACATACGACTCAGTGGCGGACTTAACGTGGGGCAAAGGGGGCATTTTTCCCCTGCGCCCTCACTCCTTGGCCCCCCTTAGGTTACCAGTCCATATAAACTAACGCAGGGCGCCTTAAAAACTATAACTTTCTTTGCTGATAAGTCCTGAAATTCGACTTATCAAGTATTTACTTCAGGAAACTGACTTATGTGGGGCACCTCTAGTCCTTTGATAATGCATATAGGTCACAGAGCAGGCTAACATATGCTTGCTAATTCCCAATGGCAGAAATTAGTCTGGGTCCTGGGAACATCTGCATTGTGACTATTGTCCATATATTTTGCTTGATTTTTTTGATAATGCAGAAAGCAGCATATGGGTGCATCAGTAGGCCAGAATCATGTGGTCATGATTATAGTGGAATATGCATGCATTCATTTAGCGATAAATCAGAAACAATCAAAATTGGTCAAGTTGATTTCACTAAATTTGGTGTTTATTCTTTAGTTTCGGGAATCATTGCTAAATAAATAAGACTGAATAAACAGACCGAATAAATATTTATAATTGGTTAGATTCGGGAAAGGGAAACATATTTTTAAAATGTTATTTAATTACTTGGCAAAAAAAATGATTGTATTTTCGTTTGAATCGGTATTTGTCCACACTTCTGGAACGAATTACTGACGAAATTACAAGTTTCAATGTATAATGTTCTTCACAATTTACAAAAAAAATGTACTTTCTTTATTGTAAAGTCATTTTAAAACAAATGACATTAGTATAAATGAGAAATTTTGTGAAGAAAATATTAGAAAATGGCAAAAAAATAAACCTGCGGTAAACATTCTGGATGTTCTGATACATCCAGAATGTATGCCACGATATAAATGAATTTTTTTCTGCAACAAAAGTGTGGCGTCAGTTTTTTACAACACACGTGCAAATTTCTGCATTAAGAGTGCAGTTTGTAAGCCCGAAAAATACATTTTTTAGCACTAAAAGTCCAATTTGTTAGCAGCAAAAGTGCAAACTTTTCTGCACTATATTTCAGCAGCAAAAGAGCAACAAATTTCTGCATTAGAAGTGCAATCTTTAAACTCTAAAAATTCAGTTTTACAGCTGAAAAACTGCTAATTTTCTGCACTACAAGTGCAGTTATTATTTCCGAAAAATCCAGTTTTACAGCATTAAAGGTGCTAATTTTCTGCACTAAAAGTGCAGAAAATATTAATTTTACATGAAAGCCACTTACTATGAATTGAAGAAATTCAAAGCATCAAGATATAAAATGTAGAGATGTGTGGTTTTCCTCTCAACTCTTGGAATCACTGAACTGAACTGAACAATGTTTGTAAAATCTCGTTTTTTTAAAAAAGTAAAGAAACCGGATTTTTGGTGCCGTGCTTAATTAACGTCTCAATTAGGGTGACTGTACCTATAGTTGGGGGGACTAGAGACAAAAGAAACCTAGACCTCTTGTCCACTGAACAGTTTTATGACTATTTGACACCTCATTTGTTTGGTTTGTCCCCAAAGGCTGATTGACCCAAGTAACCAACCATTCCATGGGATATTCTGACGTGTAGCCCAACCTTCACGGCGGACGCCTGAGGAGGTACCGCAACAACCCTATCCCTTTCAATGGGTAAATTGGACCAGTTTGGCTGTGAGTGTGGTTGCAAATTTACCCATTGAAAGGGATAGGGTTGTAATCCCCCTTTTAACATCCCTCTAGTTTCCTGCAGAAACATGAACTTTATTTCAAACAAGAAAATACTAGGTCCAAATTGAAGGCATAGCCAATGGTCCGACCATCCCAATTAACCCCATTTCAGTGATATAAAGGGGGATTTTTCGTTGCTTTTTTAAAACCTCGTTCAGGTGAGTCGTGACGTTTAAGGACAACTTTAACGAAAATAAAAGTCAAGGGCCCAAGCTGATGGCTGCAATGTACATAAAAGTTCAACAGTAACCTATAGGTCACATGTTTATTCGTTGGGGAAGCAAATCTCCTTTTTCTCAATTACAGTATATGAAATTTGGTTACGTTTTGAACACGAGCGCTGCTATTATTAAAATTTTATTTTGAAAAAGGTCAAAAAATCCACGTGACAGTCAGAGTAAAGCTCACGTCCTTGAAAGTAGAGTTAGCCTGAAGTAGTATTATTTTCCAAACTTGAATCGAGTAAACATCAGAGGGCCCCTGTAGGTTATTTGTTTTTACTAGGAACTAATATGGCAAACGTGACGTCCATGGATGGCACTTAATACGTTTATACAATTTTGAAAACCTATAGCTTCCATCTGTCTGAATGCCCCAAGTTTCTTAGCTTATCAAATGACAGTTTACTATCTTGATCCAGATTCCAGATTGACAGTAAATTTTCAGTTGGTTACATCTGATAATGCGTGATAAATCAAATGGCCATTTCGATGCTATCTTCATACAATGCTTTTCGTACAAAAAACGAAAGAAATTTGTATAATTTGTTTCGTTTTGGGTACTAAAAACATTGTCTTCTCGAATGGCCAGCATGATATAACATGTTTCATATAATTTGTTTCAGTTTAATAAGTTGTTTATACTGTGCTGATACAATTATTCTATGTTTTGAGCGTGTTCGTGCGTAATTTTTCTGGAAGCGGCTATCTTTTAACGGGTCACAGTTTGTACAGAATAAAGATTAATTAAATTGCACTTAAATCTGTTTATCTGACGTCATCTGTAAAGTGATTAATGAAGTTAAGCTGATGCTACTAGCGTTTAATTATTTCTCCATCTAAGCTCTGGATCGAGATTACGTTTATTTACGCATGTTTTTTTGATATTTGGCCAAATTTTTGTTTTCAACTATAAATGACAGGAAAACTTCGTGACATATTTTTTTTAGATTTGGTAACAGCAAAAAAAAAAAAAAAAAAAAAATTACGCAATTTTGTAGGGGGTTTTGCTATCATTAAATATGTCATAAACCCCCCATGTGCGATGTTAAAATTTCAAAAACAACTGATATGAAAAACGTGTTTCCACTAGCGAAAGTTGTAATAAGTGGAAAAACTTGTCTTCCCACAAAGTTTTTTAGAATACATTTTTTTAAAGAAGATAACCATGAAAATTGGGCATTAAAACTGCTTAAAAATTTCGACGCATTTGTGGTATTTTAATTGCATATAACAATTAATTTTAGCCGATTAAAGATAGAGCACATGGACACGTATAAATCATAAACTTGTGTTTGAAATTACACCATGATTTCCGTTCTATATATTATCATCAGATTAAGTTTTGGAAAATTTCGTAAAACTTTCACTTTCGAGTGAAGATGCAGTGGAAACTACTATTAGAAATATCTGGAACATTCTACGATGATATTTTTAAATTTTGTTTGCAAAAAATCGACAAATGTCTGGAACATTCTACCATAATGTTTTTTAATTTTTTTTGCAAAAATTCGCCTTATGTATAGCATGTCCACAAAACTCACGGCACATAAAATGACGATAAATTCTCGCGTTACACTTAATACTGAGCCAAAAATGTCACGGCACAAGATAAGTTTGTGAACATCACGTTTTGATTAAAATAATCTGCTTATGTGTGAACATGCTTAATATTTTCCGTGTTTGTATATTTGGAGGATGTAACTGCTTCAAAGGGGATATTTATTGCGCCAAATGTTTTCTGGCGTTTTCACATTTATTTTAGTATTCCAAGCTCTAAGTCGCAGAGATTTCCATTGTTCACTGTTTTTTTTTTCTCAAATTCTCATGGAAGCAACCTTCTTCCAAATGTCATCAAAGTAATTCCAACGGTTCGGTTTAAACCGCTATGCAGAATCTGCTCGTAGGTATACTACAAAAAGTGAATCAACAAAAATGTAAACACTACGTCAAGAGGATAGAAAGCTATCTATGCAAGGTTGTTGTTTTCAAAACGTGTTTAATGTCGAAAAAACTGCTTTGGGATAATAAAAAACTCACTAGGCCAGGTAGGCCTACTTTTTATCAGTAATTAAATACTTTCGAATTTAATATAGGGCGATATATATTTACGAGGCTTACCAAAATTTGTTTTCACGTTATAAAGATATCTTGATAAAATTTACAGTATTTTTCATTGATAGCCTCCTAGTTTGTTTTCAAACATTTCACCTACAACTTGCCCTATACAAACAAATCCAATGGGATAATCCCACGTACGCCACTGATGCCATAACTATATATAGTGTACTAAATTGAATTTTAAATAATTGCAGAAATGTTTCTAACAAATTGTTACTTTATGCCTTTCGTCGTCGGTGTGGTTTAGTTTTCTTATCCATTCTGATTATTGGGGTGGCATTCTTGTTATAATTTTCCAATAAATAAAGGAAGTGCTGTAAAATTCTGTTATACTGGTAAACAAAAACATTGACATGACATAATAAAAAATGCGATGTACATAAGTGATCCGCACATTGAACAAAAGTTGTATCACCGCATATAGGGATGTTACCAGATTCTTTTATCTGATACCATCCGAAATGTTGTCCTCATATTACGTTGTCGCGTTCTAGGGTTCAATGTTAAAATCTCAATGTATCTTTGAAGGAAATGTGTGACACGCGTAAGGAGGGTACGTGCTGGGTGCATCGTCACTTTAATTCGTATTCTGATGAAATCTTGCATCACCATCGTGAGTTTTTCATCAAAACATTTGATACGCTGTCCCCCTTATACGGTGCCACGTGATTATTAATTGGTTATACACTCATCTTCTCATGAAAAGATGGGGGTGGTTAATTAATCCGTGATGAACACAAACACGCGACCAAAGTGCATTGGAAGCGTTGTGATCCAGTATTTGACCTCTTGATCATTCTTTTTTTTAATAAATGTGATAATATCGGGGGTCCGATTACCGTGGTTAAAAGAAGTAAATTAATATAAAATTATGAGTTATGACAAGTTAAATTACAATAACCAACACGTCTGGAACCGTTTTGTTTTTTGCGAGGCAAAAAGTGTGAATCCTCAATGGCCCATTCATCCAGTGCGTAGAAGAATTCCAAATAAATTTAACAATTTGGTAACACTGCTTCAACTAATCAGTTCATGGAAATCACTTTGTATGATTATGATATATGATTTGGCCTCAAGACCTAAAAACATATCCAATCTGGCCCTTCTCCAAATAAGTTTGCCAAGCCATAATTTGAAACCAGGCGATCAAATTGACCTAATGTCAGACATGTCACCATCGTAGTCACATCGATGATAAGACAAGTTTTGCTTAATTTTAAACTTCTTCCATGCCATTAAAATTTCTGAAAATTTAAATGATGATTCCGTTCATTTATGTACTAAAACCACCCAAAAATCATATCTCAAGTTTTCATTTTCGTCAAGGTTTCAATTTTCTCATACTTTTTCATGAATTAGCAAATGTACATACATCGTATTTATTTCAACATGTACTTCAGATGTATTGAGTAAAACTCAAGATTTGATATGAAATGCAAACATAAAAACAGCATGATTTCTAGTTTTCTCAGGATTTTATCTATGAGATGAACATTGCATATACAGTATATAATGGAAATTGCATTATAACGGTGTAATGAGTATATATATATATATATATATATATATATTGTACCAGTGGCTATAGGGTACTCCCTGAGGGACAAAATCTGCATTTTGACTTGGAATAGATTAGGAAGTTCAGCAGCGATGATGTAACAGCTGATTGTTGTGAGTGGGCACCAAAAATATATTTTTTCTGGGCCCAACACATGTATATACAGTTACGCCACTTTATACTGTACTCTTAATATTATACATTGTAACATTATACTGCATATTCTGTTAATACAATGTACGTTATTTATAGTTATGTCACGCAGGAGTTTGATCATGTGTAGTTTCAAATCCGTTTATCACTACAATTCTTTGTTAAAATGTCATTCAACCCAGTTTCTGGACCTAACTTGGACCAATAAAACTAGTTGATAATGGCTAAACCAAAACAAACCAGTTCTCGGTTGCATTCCTTTTTAACTACAAACTTTGTACCGTCCATATAATGCTAGAAAAGCACATGACCGAGGCACATGTGAGTATTTTGACATATTTTGCATAACGTTCAATTTGTTTACATTGCGATACGTAACTACAGAAAGAATATTTCAGACTAGTGATGCAACGCTTGCAGTAGGGCCTACGTGATGAAAGTCTCGGTTTGTGAAATTGTAGTGGGAAAAAATTCTCACACCCTCAATGCTCCAGTTTCTTTTCAGAGTTTTGTAAAAAGTGCTACATACTTCATTTAATTTGATTCGGATATTATTTTGCAATATATAATGTTCTACAATGGAAATTACCAACAATAAAGGGCCACCAAACAAAAAAAAATCGAATCAACAAAAACTGAGTGGACTTTGCGGTATAATTCTAGGAAATTACATGTTCGGATCCTCCCCGTTTTATAGTTCCCCCGAAAGGAGGAGCAAAACTTTTAACAAGATTTCATTCGTCTTGTTGGCTCCCCTATATATACTATATTACGCGCATGGCATAATCATTAGTTGACATCGCAATTTATTCATTCAGATATACAGTAGTACTCCAGAGTTTTATAAACAAAGCTGAAAAGCGTGTATATCATCCGTTGCATCTTCCATTCATACGAAGAGATAAATCGTTAAGAATCTTAATAGTTCGGAGCTTATGGTTATTGCCATCATGTTTCATCTCACCAAAAAAAGTAAACCAACAAGTTTCTTGACAATTTTGTTTTTTGCGATGCTTGCGTGTGGATCGTGTATGTACATTAGTAAGGTAAGAAAATGTCTTCTTTCCACACTTAAGTTTTCGCCATTTAAGCCTAGAACACCTGATTATTTTGCATACGTTGAGATGTATAATTAGCCCGAGTTTAGCATGTTTACATCCACTTAGAATGTAATGAAATGCAAGTAAATATGGCTATTATTGTTTTGGGAATTTTTTTTATCAAATCATCCTCCAAATGGAATATGCATCCTTATAAAGATGGTTCTTGAAGATTTGTTGTTAGATGTTACATTTTCGTATTTCTGACAATATTAAATGTAAAAATTCATTAATTTAATTTTTTTTTAAGTTTCAGAAACTTTAAATAAAAGACTTTAAGTAACAAATTGTAATAAAAATTAATGCGAACTGTATCGCATCAGAAATATCCTATTTAATAATTTAAAAAAATAATGGACACCTTTTTAAAACAAGTTTGGTGTTGTAGGGTACGTAAATAGCAGAGTTACATACATTTCAAAGCATTTTGGACTAGTATATGTTAAAACAATGTTCAACAAATAATACTAATTTGTTGTACTATTCTTAAATTAATAATTTTAAATAAATTTTGATATCGTTTACTGAAATCTAACATATGTTAACTTTTAAAATCAGGTTGCAATGTAACTAGCCCATTGTACGTTGTGCAATCAGTCAATGAATGATGTCACTTTTGTAGATGTTGCAGTTGTTTAACGTATTTAGAAAGATAACACGACGTTCAACTGCACCCGTACCTCGCTTTACGACCAACTAGATACGTTCTGGAAAAGTTGGATGTAAAGCGTAAAAGCCGTATAACGAATCAATTATTTCTGCATTGCGATTTTCGATTTTTCCCCTTCTTAAACGAAGTGAAACCCCTAAGTTGTTTTATTGTTAGCCAAATCCGACCTTGTTTGTGCAAATTGGGGTAA
>JAQGBW010004196.1:0-14288 GCA_034698625.1 Julus scanicus
TAGAAAAGAATTAAAACCAATAAAGTGTCCAAATAACAATAGAAACCAATAGAAATCTCTATTGGTTTCTATTGTTTCTTTCACCGGGGATATTCGAAATAATTGCTGGCTCGCTTGGGCCCCATGTATTGCCCATATGCAAGTGGCTAGACGATTTGACCCCAGTATAAAAATAAAATTTTTGTATAACTACTATACTATATATGGACCATTAATAACCATTCTCATTTAGGGCCTAGATTATGTAATTGCAATTAATTAACAAGTAGTGAGTTAATAGTAAATTGCCCGCCAAGTTACAAAATACGGTAATAAAATAGGAAGTCAGTTCTAGTATCTATATTTTAATATTGATTGCCGATTAATTTCAAATTTCAAATTTCAAACCACCGCAACTATAACAAAGGGATTTTTCCCATATTTGTGTCATCCATATAATTTGTGATTGAAAAATAAATACCAGATTGTTTTACAACCACTTGTCATTGCAAACTTGTTATATTTGGAAAAAAAAATATAATCAATTTCAAATCAGTTTTTGAGATTAACTTTGTTTTTTTCATAAGGGCTAGTCTAGAGTACTCGAGTACAATGTTTTTTTCTCGCTCAAATTTGACCTTATAAACATGACACAAAAACTCGTTAATGGTTTTCTAGAAAACAGTTACCTCATTAAAAATGAGGTATAGGTTCACTTTGACGGTATTTATGTATCCATGTAAATTTTTAATAGGTTGCATGCTCAAGAAAAAACTCAGGCTTGCAGCACAGCTAGCTATACACAAGTTGAAGCTTTTTCATGAAAAAAGAAAAAGACATGATTTATTCAGACTAATAGCGTTCAGTCACGTTTGTGTACACTTCAAGCGCTTTTTTTGCACTTTTTTTTGCCGTTTCCAGAACTGTTTTTCTCCCCCCAAATGTTTGAATAGCTTCTAAGTTAGCTAGGATAAAATGAATTTTTTATCAATGGTTTATATTTATCACATTGTCTGGAGATTAGCCGACAGCGTTAGAAACGTCGTTTTTGGATTATATTCACATGCACACATGGATTTGTATCTAGAGATTTCCACGCTTGCATATGCTACTGTCACGAAAGCTGTCTTATTTGAGTGTTTCTATTCCTGATTATCTGCATGGACTTTTTTGATAAATACGAAAATAAATTGCAAATTTAAGCTTTATAAAGACTTGGCGTAAAAACCAAAATCAGCTTTGGGGGCTTCGTAAAGTTATATCAAATCTTGAAAGTCTTTTATAAAGAAAACTAGGCAAAGTTTTAATTTAAGATTAATTTAAAATACGTTGCATGGAATATATCAATATGATAATGATAAGAAGTTGATCTGAGCTTTGTAGTTATTTGAACAGATTCAAATTTTCTGCTGCTTAAATTCTACTTAAATCTTTTTTAAAACTTATGCAACTGTTTCTTTTGTATAAACAAAAGGGTTCATTCCATTTTTGACAAGTAATCCTCGAGAAACTATGTGTGGGTGAGAGTGAAGAATTCCAAATTTTGTCTTCTATGATGTTTTTATATTGACTTCTCCAATCGAACAACTCTCCAGAGGAATTCGTTGTCTCTTGAGTTAATGCTTCATATTATTGTAGCGTTAGAAAATAAAGTTGACAAATATTACGATTTGTTTTTAGAATTTCTCCAGTGAGGTATTCGAGGTATTTCGATATTGCTTTTTCTTCCTCAATCGGTCGATTTTTGCCTCGTGTTTTTCAACAGGAAGTAATGAGAAACCTGGAAAACTTCCGGTTTTGAAAGCTCCTATCGGAAGGTGTTGTTTTTTTTTTTTTTTTTTTTTTGTTTTTTTTTTTTACATTTAACATTATAAGTTTCATAACATCCATATGTTGAAACTGATATTGCAACAGGCATTTTTATCTTAGATTCTAGATACAGTACTGAAAATCATCTGTTTCCTAAGATAAACGTCCCCTGATATGACAGTGACAATGACAGTCACAGTCATATCAGGTGACGTATATATACTGAATTAAAATCTCCTTAAAGAGACGACAGTCACAGTGATTGTGATTTTAAGGGAATTTTCATTCAACTGTCTATTAATTGATTTCCACACAGTGATAGTGTCACCCTACAAATATCACATTTTCAGTTTACTAGCAACGGGCAACTTTACCCAATAAGCTTTTAAAATGCTAAACATTTTTTTAATGAGTCTTTAAATTGCTATTTTTGTTCGTAATGTGTTCATTTTGTGTTAAGCATGTCCCGTTGATTCACGGTCTATAATTTATTTTGAAATTGAATTTTATGACACTAAGGTAATGAACTATTCTCATGCTGCGTTCTTGTTTAAATTGAGCAGATTTCATTCACTATCACCACTATGCCGTCATAACGTTTCCTTCATTCAAAATACCGCACAAACAAAAATGTCTCTACCGTTTGGCATATCGAAGATCCATCAACTAAATCTCGTCTTTCCAAAAATAGTTCCATCAAAAATAAAAGACTTCGAATTTTTTTTTCTTCTGACAGAACAACGGAATCCTTACTTTTTTAATGGAATTTCTGAGTAAGCTTAGAAAAGTGAACGGTTTGCCAATTTTAACTCGTGTGATCACGTTCGTGCATAATGAAGGTAGTAGAAATTGGGAACTGTTTACTTCATAAACGTGTTCGCATACTATATAGCTAGAATCTTAATGCAAAATATCATCCTGAAAGAACGTTGTTTAGTTTACTTAAGATTATTTTAAAAAAAACACCCGAATAAGTTATTATCAATAAAAATATTAACATTTTTTAAAGACATGCGAACTTTTTCAATAAAATAAGCTTTATGGTATAATGGAATCTAAGGAATTTTCATAAACAATGTGTGCCTTTTTTGAAAATCCATTGATGTTTTTAGCATTTTTTTTATCAAACTATTTAAATCATATGTTTTGAGAAATAATATTCGATACAGAACGCTGTAATGAATATTTTTTTGTAACACCTTGGTGCACAAATTTTCACATACAGTATACATATATGGAACAACTGTATGAGCATACCAGAAAATGGACATATATGGACTTAAACACTCATTCGTGTATATGGCATACTTAAGCATAAATGGTCATACCAGAAGTTGGACAAACATGTACACACCCATATATATACATATCATGCTGGTTCATAATTAATCAAACATAATTTGCGAATATACACTCGGATGTAGGGTCATATACTTTATGGGCATACATCTATGTGGTCATACATTGTATGTATTTATGTATGATTTTAATACTGTCTTTTATTTTTCAACCATATGTAGAGAATTTCATTTATGAACATGTATGCGACATAATATAGTATACATGACTTATATGAACCTATACAATATTCCACCAGAGTATATAATTTCAACAAACAATTGAACAAACATTCTTTTTCTATTATGGCAAAACACAACTGTTTCTGAAACCAACAATCAACGTTTTTCAAAAACTTCTTTTTTTATAAAAAAAAATCGACTTTTTATACAATCACTTGCAGCAGAGAAATGCGAAAGCTGTATTTCAACTATCCATTTCTGTCAGTAGTTGTCAAATCTAAAAGAAGTACTACTGAGAAACATGACATATATATATATATATATATATATATATCTTTCGAAATCACAGTTTAAATTGAATAGGGGATTGTGATATACTATAGTGAAAAAAGCAACGAAACAGCTGGGGTTTGGATTATAATGCTGAAGACACGCATACCAAACATAGTTCAGAAATAGGTGGACGGATATTGGATTGCCAGAGTTTCATTTCCTGATATCTTCTTCTTTAATTGTTTATTCGCGTTGCAACAGTGGACAATGTGTTTGTGTCCCGAGGACGCCATGATTGGAGGTGAACATTGCCAAACGACAATAAAAAAATATTTCAATTTGTTTGATGTGGATTAATTTCACTGATGAGGCCGCTGCAAATCGATACAACCCAGCCCTTGCACGCAGCTTTGTTGTCCATGGAGGCTTGAAAACATGCTGGAAAATGAGTCTTAGGGCACACAAAAAATCTCATTAATCTTGGTAAACAAGTGAATTCTTGCAAAGTCGGATGTAAGCCTTCATTGAAATTGTTCCAATATTCCAACTATTGCTCATTGTTCCTCTGGTCTCCTAAGGGGGTCTTTTGCGCAAAAAAAAAAAAAAAAAAGATGTCTTCAGAAGATCTCTGAATATAAACATAGGTCGAAAGGAGAAGCCCTATGCGTACACATCTTTTTATTAAGGCCATTGCTCTTGTGTGTTTAGAGTACGTTTGGAATAGTACTTTTGCAAAAGTAGCCCAGTTCGAATTGTTTAGGGACTTGTCAACAGCTGAAATATTTAGAAAATAACAAACCATTTGCATAACATGTAAGCAGTTTGAAAGACGTATGGTGATGTTGGTAGAAGAAAGGTGGTGCTAAAGCATTTGTAAAATTCTGTGTTGTAGTTAACAGCCATTGTTCTCCATTAGAATTTCATCGGTGTAATATGCATTGAATTACACATACTGGTGACCATACATGGACCATATATGGACATAGCAGAATGTGGGAGGGTACGGAGATTTAGCAGCATATACTCGGAGGTAAGGTCATGTGTAAGTATGCCATGGTCTTGTATGGGTAAACAATATATTTGCAAATATGATTCATTTTGGGCAAAAATGAATGTATATATAATGTGGAATAGATGGCCATATAATGACAACATAGTTTGCAAACTTTATAATTCTGCTAAATATTTATGTGAAATACACCCTAAGTATCAAATGCTTTTGCCTCATTTAAATGATGGGGCTTTTTCGTGAAGGTTACCTGAAATAATATCCCAGAATCCGTTGCTTATTTTTTGGAGAAATTAAAAGCATGATTCCATACAAAATCGAATTATGAATTCATGTTTATCAAATTATTTCTCTTTTTCTGCAGTCTCATTTTGAAAGGATAATGCTGATGGTTTTGTTTTTAATTTAATAACGTCGTGAAAAATTATGTATGTTTTTATGTAAAGTTTTCATACTTCTTATTAAATATGCATAACATAATGCGAGCTTATAATAGAATATGCAATGAAGTTCGATTATAATGGAATCTGTTTACTTTGAGAGCAGCTAACGAACTACAGGTGTGTTTTTCTTTGTTATTCCCAAAGCACTTTTGTTTATAACAACTTCGTTAAGATATTTTTAAATCGATTAAAATCATGTACATATTAAATTTGATATTAATTCGATAACATATGACCTATCGAGCTATAATTAAATTTTTTTTGTGACTTCGACATGATTATCGAATATCTGTCTGATGGAATTACTGATGAGATTTTCTGGACGTCAACTACTTTCTATGAGCTGTATTCTAATGAAACTTCAGTAGTAGTCAAACTTGATTGCAAATTTGTAATAGTGACATGTATTGCAATACTTTCAGTAATTCTCAAATCCTTCATGATGGGTATACCTAAGGGAAATTTACATTGACCTCATCAGTAAGATGATATCAAAAGTTGTCATGTTTTTGAACCAGTCATTCGGCAAACTGGATTAGCTACTGTCATTATGACACGTTATAATTGATGCCTAAAGAACGACGTTGTCATAAATTATGTGCGGAATTTACTATGTTCTTATGGGAAAACTTTTATCATGATGAGGAAACTGAAATGGTAAATTAATCAGCACAAATTTGGAACGAACTTAATCTAGGAATATCAGGGATAAGTTAATGATTTAATTATTGGGAAACTAGGTCAAACGTAAAGCTAATGCTGAATGAATAAAATTATCTTAAAGATGGTCTATCGGAGAACTAAGTCTAATGGTTGTAAACCAAATATGTATATTTAAAGAATTCAAATTTTGCTAATCTTAATACAGGACTCAATTTACGTTAGGTTAGTTAGATTATCCCAAAAACATCCTTTCATTTTCTTATGAATCTATCTAAGGCGGCATCACGGAATGGGTGCTTATTGAAAACAAATTTAAATTTAAATGTGTTGAAATAGACATTTATGAAGTGATGCACATTTAACCGATTTGGATAAAATTTGCATGTGTATATTCTTCATGACCACTGTGTTCAACTAGTTATAAACTGTTTTCAACAAAATATGAATAGAATTTGGAAGAAATTTACTCAAATTGGTTTTAAATTAGGTTGAAATCCATTCTGTGACCACAGAAACTGATTAAACAATAATTTTTAAATTATATTACTGATGTTCACCAAAAATCAAACTTTAAGTCGGTGGATGTTGGCATGTTGCACTATGAAAAAACAGGTCCATCCTGGCATACATTGCCGCAAAGCGTTAGTCCGGGTCTCAAGGGCCAAAACCCGCGAATGGTTTACAAGATAGGATATTTTGAAGGCTGTAGTCTAGGTCACCAAATCCTCTTCTAACTTTTATCTAACACCTGCATGCATGAAGTAATTAAATTACGAAGATGCAATCGATGGTGGCCATGCGTGACCTCCATGGACATGTCAGTGAAAGCACGAGTGCTCCATCATGCATGTCTGTAAACGGTGACATGACAGATTCCGTCCTGAGTTTTTTATGTTATTTTGCTGACCAAATGTGTTTTGTTTGGATAAAGGTTTGACCAACACTGCCATTTGTGCTCTCCAAATAAGAAGCTGTCAATTTTCAGAGAAAGCCTATTGAAAGAAGTTTCCACATTTCTTCTTTTACGTACCAAAATGTGGACTTCAATAGCCGATATTAAATGATCGATAGCTGTTACATGTACTTACAGCATGATTGCTAAATGAATTGTTAAATTTTAATAAAATTGAGTTTGGGAACAAACATGCTCTATCTGTAAGATAGCAATGGTATTTGGCTCGTTGTTATTGAAGTTTATGGCAGTCATCCAAAGTTAAGATAACGACTTGTAAGATAATTTGATTATTTATTTGCCCCTTCAACATTTAGATTGAACATTTCCTACAACTTAATGATTCACGTGGCCAATTAACTAGAAATTAACTGTCAAGTTTGCTGTTATAAATTACTTATTCCTACTATATGGCAAAAACAGTCATCAATTATACCGAACAAGATTCATTAAGGAGTGTATTGTCTTAGTGTACTTCCAAATAGTACAGTATAATAAATAATCCAATCTTGAAATTTTCTGGGTTTTTTATAATTTTTAATGGATCTAGAACTTAAATTAAAGCCGCACAAGATTATTTGTTGTAAGAAATGCATTGTTTTGAAAACAAAACAAGTGCTGGAGACATACTCCTTCTGGAATATCTGGGCGAACATGCAATGCTAAAGAATCATACACCACCAGGGGGTGCTGAAACGAAATACGGTTATTTGTATATATTTTCCAGGTTTAAGCAAACAACTGCAGTAAACTTGATTTCGCGTGTACAAATTATTCAAATTCAGTATTCAAATGCCATTATCAGCATCTGCATTTTATTTGGTAATTTCTATTAATAGCAACTCGTATACTACATGTTTGTAAGATGCTTTAATATCAATATTCCCATTTGTGGCTACCGCTATTTCATTCAATTTAGCCTGACCAGAAAAAAGTGGTGACATGAATTATTCATAAAAAGTAAGTGGATCGATACTTCCGTTATAATGAAATCCAGTTTTCATTTTTTCACAACTTTGGAGTAAACAACTTACATGTGGTGTTTAGACCCTATATATATATATATATATATATCAACAGTTTTTTTTATTAAAGTTCTAAACGGCAAATAAAAGCACTTTACAAATCTCCCTATATAAAAAAGATGACGCCGTGTGGATACTTTTTATTTATTTTTTGAAAATCTTGTTTGCCAAATACGATTTGTCAGTTTTATGCAAGCAACCTTTGTTTATGGGCACCCTTCTTGTAGGGTACGTGTAGCTACTGATGTTGTTATTTTACACCAAACATGGTTTAAATTATTCCTCCAGGAGTCTTAAATGTTTGATAAATAGCATTGTAAAACTTGAGCCACTTTCGGCCTATTTGATCAATGTATATTTCATGTGAATGATTCGTCACTATAATATCATAGATTCTTTGGATCTAATATAAGCTTGAAAAAAAACCGGGTTATTTTTAGCATTTTATTATCTCAAATGCCATTGCAAACAAGGTATATTAAAGGAAAACCATGGACCTCTGGGCATTAGTTATTACATGTTGCTGAAGGGTTGACACGATATGATACTTAACTTGTTTGTATTTCATATTACATCTTAGCTATAAAGTGTTGCATATTGCTTCATTATTGTAATGGAATCTGAGCTAAATTTACACCCGAATATAATGTCAGTGGTCGGGAAACACAGTTCCTGTGTTTTAATCAACATCTGTCTTTAGAATTCTTCATGTTTTGTACAAGTTCCTGTTTACGTGAAAATAAGCATAACATTTTAAATAAACTTTATACTCTAATCTCCTTGTTATCTTGACATCTTCTAACTTTTTACTGTAATCTTCTTGGTATCTTGACATCTTCTAAATATTTTATCTAATCTTTACAACATCAAACAATGTCATAAATATATCAAATTTTGAGTTTTTAGCTTTATTTGAAACTATTTGACTAGCATTTTTATGATATGCAAAATAGTATGAATTGCTTTCATCCTGGAGTTTGCAGATTAAAAAAATTGTTTAAAATTGTTTAAAAAGTACTTACAAAGTACTTTAAAGCATCATACAGAAATTTTAAATAAAGTATTAAGATTTAAAACTCTTTGAAATATAGTTCAGCATTAAGTTGTTTTTTTTTTTTGTTTTTTTTTTTTTGATAATTATGTCAAATTTGAAGTTTTGTTTACTTTTTAATCCAAAAATTGAATTACATTATACAGCTAGACTATTGTAGTGAATTCTAATTGATAATAGAAACTTACGAACGACTTTTTGTTCACATTATATTCAGCTAAGATAGTGTTTTGTGCCATAAACTTTTTAAAAGCCCAGCCCAAGAAGGTGTCATCATCTTTGATGTAGCCTTTGGCATAAGTGCAGAGACTATGAGTTTCTGAAATCCTTTCATATTGCCTAAAAGCGAAACCAGCTTTTGCTTATGGTTAATATTGTTTTTTTATCCGATTTCCATGCACGCATTGCGGCACAGATATATCCGGCATCTGCTGTTTTTAACAATACCTTTTCATATTTATTTTTCTAATACGATCACAGTGTTTTTTTGACGGAAGGCAGCTTATAGAAATTATGTCTGCATTTTTTTAGATTATAGAATCCGATGGCTGCTTTCCTAAAAAAAATTATTTCCAGTTAACACAAGTTTAACTAAATTGGATTACACGAGGTAAAATGGAAAAAACAAAAAAATTGTTGTTCATGGATGCGACATATAGAAACTTTGTTGCAAATCAAAAATTTCTGTACATAGAGTGGCACGAGTTTGCTTTTATTCATGGTAATTCATGTGGCGAAGGTATACCTTAAAAAAATAATGCAATTGGTAAAAATGTGGGGGCGAAAAAATAGTCCAGAGTGTGTTGCAGAACAGTTGTAATTCTAAGTAAAACTTCCATCGACATTTCAGTGGAAATGCTTGATAATTACTGGTACACGCCATTGCCAAAAATTTGCATTACGTTCTGTTCCCCCTCTTAATTAAACTCGTAAACTTGATTACCTTGTTAGTTTTTAAGTTTTAGCTCATTGGACTGTAATAATACAAATGACTGTTCGTGTGAAATTGGGTCAATGGATAACATCAGGCCATGTAAATTTGCATTGCAAATTTTACAAGTTCTCAGTAACTTTTTAATGAGATAGGCAAAAATGTTAGTAATTGGGCATTTTCATTACAAGAATACACGAATTCTACGTTGATGACATACAAGAAATGTCTTCATGTACTGGTCTTAATGAACTTCATGTCGACATACAGGACAAGAACTTTTACTCTACAAAGTTGAAATAGACGATTATTAGTATAAAAGTTTTGCAAGCAGTTTTAGTCTTGTTAAAATAGCACTAACCAACATCAACTCACCATTAACGATTTATCGATGCATTCTGAATGAAAACGATGAAAACAAGGTAAACTTTTAATGCAGTCTCCTGTCTCCCATTCCAACAAACAGATGAGACATGATTTTTTATCACTTGGGGATTCAGACTTATCATTACTGGGGTTATAGATTTGCGTTGGTAACAAATCTATTAAACCTAATGAATCCAAATTAATCTCGTATACGTCACCCTCCTAAAAATACAAATTCAGTTTTTCAAAATAGATATATGCAACATCGTTATTTTTGTTTCTAGTTTATAAATTACTGTCATGGTGACAGTATGTTTGAGAAATACGTCAAATTTAAATCTTTGCCTGTTTTCAACCAATACGAAAACCCAAATTAAATAGGAATTTTAAAGCATAAGTTTAAAGTAATTAAATAGACCCTTTATGTGCCTTTTTATATGTTTATGGCTGTACATACCTCATCAGAATCTTGAGATGAATGGACTTCATATGAAGCATACATTGGCAAGTTATCGTCACTGTCAGTGCTTGGGTGTCCAGAAGAGGAAGAAAAGGATGTAAATGAGTTTGAGTAACATGTACAAGTTGAAGCATTTCTTCTAGGAGAATTTCTAGAATCAGTTTCATAATAAACATCCTCGTCGTCACTTTCAGATTCCGAAAAATAAATGGATGGCCTAGGGTTCATCTCAGAATTGAACATTTCCTGATTTTGAGAGACGAGGGACATTAGTACTCGAAAGAATTTAATTTAAGCATCTTTTTAACAATGAAAATCTTTAAATAGATCCATAAATTTGATTTTAAGTTTTACCTGTAATCTCTTGGCTAATTCTTCATCTTCCAAGAGTTGTTTTTGGTATCGAACCCTCATGCAATCCTCGTAGAGGATACTTTGCATTTCTATTGCACCTGGAATGTAACAAATTTCTTAAAATATTGCAAATAGTTCTGAAAATATACGTTTTCAAATATCAGCATCTATGATAACTTAAGGTGTATAACTTTGGTTTGAGACGTATATGAATTTTATGTTTTCTAATATAAAATATATCGCTTAACTACACATTATTTCATAATGAATGGATTTTTAAATAAATTTTCTAAATTAGACATTTAATAAAATATGATTTACATTGCTTTTAATGCTCCATCTATGCTGCCAAAAAATCGTAAGCAAAGGACATACAATATTAAACTTATTCCATTAAACTAATTGTAAAGTTTTCAAAATTTCTTTGACACAACTAATTTAGAAGGGAACTTAATGAAATTATGGATTCACTCTGTACAATTTCAGCAATCCTGTAAGACAAGTACGAATTTCAAATGTTAATATATACATACCAACGTCACTGTCAAACCCTTTTTCAAAAACTTCCTTTTCTTTGTATTCCTGAGCCATACTTGATTTTCAGAAATTATGCAGTTTTAATGTAGGCGGCCCACAGCAATAAATTTTGTCCTTTATTGCTTACTAGATAAGGTACGTGGAAATGTTGGTAATAATGCCACAAATGCAAATAAAATAAATAACAAAGGAGAAATTACTTACTTTAGGAGTTCGTGTATTTAGTATAAAAAGTGAATTTTGACAAACGTGGATTCCTGTGAAAATTATATTGAATGCAAAATGATGTAGGTGGAAACTAAATGTAAAAAATAAGCGATAGTATATGGTTTTAATCTTAACCGAATTCTAGATAAGGATTCCGAAATATCAGCGCGCTGTATATCGTCATGTAGTGTATCTTATATGACAATAACAACTTTAAAAAAAGCCATTGTCATTTTATCAGCTTTAAATTGATAATGGAATCACGATTACACATTTTTTTGAATAGTTTTAATTTCTTGATTCGGTTATCATAATTACAAAATTGTACATATTACAGGAACTTAAAATTGTATTAAGGGAACTAATATAAAACATTGGATAAAATATTTACGTTTGTGCATCAATAATAGCAGAAATTGCTTTCGACATTTCATCCTCGGTTTTATGACTCTTTTATAACTTAATGAATCTGCAGTGTTTTCGAAAATGAATTTTATCTGGTTCATGATATCACATAATGAACTTCTTAAATTATTAGTGATTTCATGTAATTTGGGACAAACGCTCTTCTGAAATAATATCCTTGCTGTATGTCATAAAAATGACTCGAAAATCAAATAAAGTACAACTAAAGAGATATTGCTTGAAAGTGAAAAACACGGAATTGACTAAAACTAATTTTAAAAATAATGAAAAATATTTAAAGACAAACATAAAACTCGTAGTTGTCAAATGTGCCTGGTAAAAAAATATCTTAAATGGGAATAATCTAGATATATTCAGTGATTCTTGAACTTGACCTCCAAACGGCAGACTGGACAGGAGTTATTTATCTAAAGTAAAAAAAATAAATACACAAGTTTGAATTTTGTTATATAAAGAGCAGGAATATTTATGAGAAAGAAGAACCTGTCTAAATGCATATTCTTGAGACCGGTGAGAAATATGCTTTTAGACATGTTTATTTATACATGGGTTACCAAGTCGGGACCGGCACATTTTATGCTTTTGGAGAGATTATTAATTTACACATGATGCATTTAAACAGGTTCTACTGTACCAAAGTAACCACATGAACAACGTCGATTACAAACTCGTATCAAAAACGGTGAATTAAAGTTTTAATTTCCTATTTTCTCCCCTCTTGGCCATGGCATTTAAATGATCAGATTAATTAAAACTGGCTCTTGGTAATGAAAATGGCTCATTAAACTTTCAATTGAGCAGAACCCTGACATTACCTTCAACCAGTCATTGATGCATTTTGCATGGAAGTCATGGAAACAGGGTAGACTCTTGATGGAATTTCCGGATTTCCATTTCAGCAAGCAAATATCGCACGTTTTTGCTTCGCTGCGGCCTTTAGGGTCCTTTGTAGGTTGAAATCGACGGTTGGGAAGCATGTCAATTTCGGCTTTATGCAATCCCGGACGCTTTGCTGGTCCTATTCTTTCAGCAAGATCATGTAAGTCCTAAAATAGTAAAATGTATCAAATTTTCAAGGTATGGTATAGATGCTGGCGTGTTATAATCAACTGAGTTTATTAAATATATGATGAAATTACTTCATAATTCAATGACTGGTTTAGGAGTGGCTGGGAACGACGAGGGGCCTAAATCAAATTATAAATGCATGATGTTGATAAATTTTTATATTTAAAATTCATATGCAATCGCAAAATATACGTAGTTGGTCTGAATATTATACCAGAAGTTCTTAAAGCATGCAAGATAATTACCTCATTATCCAGTGACGGGTCTCGGGGTCTTTGGGCACGACGACGTGGGGTCTAATTTTAAAATGATAAATGCATGATGTTGATAACTTTTGATTTTTAAAAATATTTAAAATTCATATGCAATTTCAAAATATACAACGTTAAGCTGTATATTATACTAGAAGTTACTAAAGTACGAGATAAGATAATTACTTCATTATTCAGTGACGGGTCTCGGGGTCTTTGGGCACGACGACGAGGGGTCTAATTTTAAAATGATAAATGTATGATGTTGATAACTTTTGATTTTTAAAAATATTTAAAATTCATATGCAATTTCAAAATATACAAAGTTTAGCTGTACATTATACCAGAATTTCTTAAAGTATGCAAGATAATTACCTCATTATCCAGTGGCGGGTCTCGGGGTCTTTGGGCTCGACGACGTGGGGACTAATTTTAAAATGATAAATGCATGATGATGATAAGTTTTTATTTAAAAATATTTAAAATTCATATGCAATATTATACCAGAAGTTACTAAAGTACGAGATAAGATAATTACCTCATTGTTCAGTGACGGGTCTCGGGGTCTTTGGGCACGGCGACGTGGGGTCTAATTTAAATATAATCGTATGATATTGAAACTTCTTCGACTTTAATATGTACTTGTATTTCATGTACAAATTCCAAGCTAGGCTAAACAATTTCAGTATATGAAATCAGAAGTTCTTAAACAATATAAGAAAATTACCTCATTGTCCAATGAACGGTTTTGGCGGAGTTGGGTATGGCGACGAGGAGACTAATTTGAAATACAAAATATGGCAATAAAATCAGTTGTTCGATGTAAAGTTTTCGTCTTATAAACTATTGAAAAAATTCATGCAAAATTTTAAAATATCCCACGTTAAGCTAAAGCCTGATTCACACTAAGCTAGTAATTTAGTCAAGTGGCAAGTATTTTAGTAACTAAACGTGTGTGAACAGA
>JAQGBW010004197.1:0-14283 GCA_034698625.1 Julus scanicus
AACATCAAATGTTTCAAAACATGGCCTGTTTCAAAACATGGATTTCTGGACACACCAAGATGTTTTGTGTATGTTTCATGTTTTATGTTTATGTTTTATAAATGTTTTGGCAGTGCGTACTTAGCTTAAGGTCGTGGGTGCTGCATTTATGTGTTTGTAGGGTCTGGAGGATAACATGATTTTGTTTGCAATGAGTGTAGAATGTTTGGACCATGCATCGATGATGGTTCCAGCACAGATGTGCTTGATTTGGTTTGGATTAAGTGTGGAAAGGGGAGATCAAAGGGAATCTTGGTCGCCGGGGTTTTTAGTTTTTTAATGAAGCATGTTAGAGGGTTGTGTTTATTGGGAAGGTGATCGAGCCAGGACAGGAATAGTTTATGGGCTAGGAATCTCTCGGCTGGTGTGGTAATAGCTATCTTTTGCCAGTGGTTCAGGGTTAAATGAAGTAAGATAATGTTTAAAGGGGGTTACTCCCAACTCGTTGTATAAAGGCAGAAGATTCGCCTGTAGTAGCCCGCCTGTATTCCGTCCAGGATATTGGGCAATGACCAGGCCCATACTTTAGCACCATAGGTAAGTATAGGAGAGAGAAGACTATTGAAGGGATGAATGTGTGTTTGGACTATGTTGACTCTGTTTGATGCATATAGTTTGTAGAGGACTTGACTTTGTCGTTGGAACTTAGATTTGAGAGCTGTCAGGTGGGTTTTAAAGTTTCCGGTGTAATGAAACCTGATGCCCAGATAAGTCCAAGCATCTACCACCTCTAGCTGGTGGATTCCCCATCTAAAGATGTTTTGGGGATTAGGGCGCTTCCTGTGTTTGAATACTAGGATTTTGGATTTTGTGATGTTAAGCGTGCGGGAGTTGAGGTTGAGATATTTGTTAAATGCGGCAATGAGACTTCTTAGTGCTTTTCTTGTTGGGGCCAGCAACAGAATGTCATCGGCAAACATTTAGCAGTGTATTATCGCCTTACCTAGCTTGCACCCTCTATTCCTTGGCAGAAAGTCAGGGAGGTCGGCCATGAATAGTATGAACAGAAGGGGGCTAAGGGGGTTTCCTTGGAGCAACCCAGTGGTTATGCCAATGGGTGTGGTTGGGCCCTCTGCTGTTCTCACATGGCATTTAAGCTGGGCATAGAATGTAAATACATTCAGCAGGATGTGCGGAGGGATTCCCATGGCCTTAAGTTTTGCCCAGAGCGTATAGTGAGGAACGGAGTCAAATACTTTGGTAAGGTCAGCCATAAGAGTGTATGCTGGTGACCTTGGGGTGGCAAGTCGCAGACTCGCCACTGACTGTAGGATAGTGATATTGTCCATCGTACCCTTCCCTTTGAGGAATGCTAACTGTTCTTCTTGTAGGATTTTTTTATCTTTAGTCCATGCAAGGACACGATTGGTTATGATAAACATATATATCTTCGCAGTACTGGATACCAGGCTGATAGGTCTATAGTTGTTAGGGTTGGTTTTGTCCCCTTTCTTGTGTATTGGATGGATGTTTATTGTTGTCCATGGCTTGGGGAAAGTGTGGGTTGTGTATGTGTAATTGAAAAGGGAGAGGAGTTCATCTGTAATGGAGTTGTTAGTGTTTTTGTATATATCATGTGGAATTCGGGGCCAAAGGTATTGGCCCCCGAATTCCTAGATCAAAGGTCACAGCCTTACTGACATTCTCGGGCTAACCAGCATTCCTCCCGAGGTTTGCTGGAAAGCTCGAGAGTGTCAGAAAGGCAGTTCGGGTTTACCAGTCGTCCAGGTCGGACACTGGGGTTTGGGGGTGCACCCGCCCGGTCTTTTGAGTTTGTTATATTCGGGGTTAGCAAGTTGCTGCCCGCGTGTTTAAGTTCGTATTATAAGTTCCTTTTGTTAATTATGATTTATCTTCGCAATAAACAAGTCTCAGTTTATGTTTAAATCGCGTGTTCGACGTTCTTCATTGGACTTTACCAGTTACGACCCTCACATGGTGGAGGTGCAGGGTCTTACGTCTACTTTTACCGTGGCGTGCCCCGTACTTTAAATTGAACTGCGCTCTAAAAGAGTGATTATAAAGACTGTGGTTACAGATTCGCGAGTGGAAGATAATATGGATCCTTCATCAGATTCCCATTGTGGGGATGATAACCTGAATCCTGGAGACGTGAATTCGGACCAGTGGCAGGCGGTCTTGCAAGCCTGGGGTGGTTCAATGTCCGAATTGATGGTCAAGGTTGCGCAGGAAACGCAGAAGGTCGAAGATACGCAAAAAATGGAAGATATGCAGATTTGTCCTAGTTTGGAGGATTTACCAAATTTGGCCAAGGAAGTGGAGCCAAATGTGATGCAACAAGATCAACAACCGGTGTATGTGACTTTTAAATAAAATGGTCCGTTTTACAATGGCGAAGGAGATATAACGGATTTCCTCACCTCATTTTTGGTAACTGTGCAATCGGAAGGATTACCGGTGTCTGCTTATACGCAACGTTTGAGAAATCATCTCACGGGAGATGCGGCTAAATGGTTTACAACAAATGGTGATCGGTTGTCCAAGATGGAATGGCCCCAATTGAGGAATTACTTACAAGAGTTTTTTGGATTGGAATCGTATAACCCTGGCCTGTGGGGACAATATGTGTCCAGGCGCCAGGGATGGAATGAACCTGTCAGAAGGTATCTCATCGATATGACCAGTATGGCCCGTACGTTAAACCCACATACAGCGGTAAGGGACACAATACAATTAATTGTTTTTGGTCTACAGCCGATTTTTCACGTTGGTTTGGGAGGTAGACAATTCAACACAATTGAAGAGTTGTGGAAAGCATTGACCTATTTGGAAGAATCGTTTAAGTGTGGTAGGCCACGATCAACGGGAGCGCCGGTAGCAGTTACAAAGGTGAAGAATACAGTGAATCCTGCTATTCCTGCGATAATGGAAGCGGGCGCTAGGCCTATTACTACTGTGAGGAATTTCAATTGTTTTGGATGTGGGGAACCAGGCCATATTAAGAGGTTCTGCCCTAAGCGATTGGGAAGAAACACTGTGGCAGTTTTAAAAAACGGTCCTTGTTTGTGGTGGCCGAAACCATCAGATGCGAAGGAGCGTGACGTATATGTGCAAAAGGAGGTTGCTTCACTGGTTGCTCGGGTCCATATTGGGTCCCAAGTGGTCTTCATGGTCGTTGACGGAGGAGCGGTGGTGTCAGTATTGTCAGAGGCTTTGCTAAAAATGCTGGGATTGTCGATAAATAAGCACATTCGGGGTAGGCCGTTGTTTGATGTTTCGGGCCGCACAGTGGATAGTGCGGGAGAATGTGACATCGAACTGAATATTTATGGACGAACAGTGGTTCATCGCTTTCGAATCCTACAGCGGCCAGATTCAGTTGCATTACTAGGCTGGGATTTTTCTCGTCGGACGGATCTGATTCCGCTTCCGCTTACGGAGATGTTTTGCTTCCAGGTTAAGATGGAAGAAAAGTTTCCGTTTGAGAAGCAATGGAATGCGCCCGTTGGCGATGGGGAGCTAGGAGACGCCCGGGATGCTCGACTGGATGAACAGAATGTGACAGAGGAAGCAGAAAGTGAATTGGATCAGAGTTATGGAGCGGAATTTGTGTTGTCAGCGGAATCAGCCCAGGCGAGAGCAAGTAGATTGCAAGGTTTGCCAATTCGACTTTTGCAGCCAGTGACATTGTTACCGTGTTCTACTTCATGGGTGATGTGTCAGATCCCAGAACAGACTAAACAGGGTGATTTAGTAATTGTGGAAGCTTTGCCATTGGAAGGGATGTCAGCGCAAGCGGCGCGTGGTGTAATGTCAATTGATGATAAGCCCTGTCGTCTTTTTCAGGTGGGCAACCTTACAGCTGAGGCGTTGAATTTGGATGTGGGAATGCAAATTGCTAATATCACGACACTGGAACCGACCGAGGTGACGCCAGTTAGAACTTCAGAGGAAGGTAGATTGCGGGTTGAGGTCGACTCCGAGGTAGAGGGGTTAGACTCTGTATTACAGATGGGGCCAACTTTGTCTAAATGCCAGAGAAGGGCAATACGTAGATTGTTGTTACATTTTAGGAGTACTTTTGCTTTGTCCGTGCAGGAATTGGGGTTGAGTAAATTGTTAGCAATAAGTTAAGTCAAAAAAACTATTAACTTACAAGGCATGGTGTGTTTCAAATCTCGAGTTTATTTCGTTTTTAGGGAGAAACGAAACACAGCCGTCCCGTATGGGCAATGCCCAAAGCGCATGTGCCCATAACGGGCACATAACATAAATTAATATAAATAATATAATTAATAAAAAATAACATAAATTGCCTCCCCATACTATTGATACGGGGGATCGGATGCCAGCGTACGTACCCCCTCGTCGATCATCGGAGAAGGTTAGACATATTGTTAGGGAAGAACTAGCTGAAATGCAATGTCAGGGAGTGGTGGTCCCCAGTAAAAGCCGATACTCTAGTCCAATGGTTCTGGTTAAGAAAAAGGATGGGTCCGTTCGATTTTGTATAGATTATCGGAAGTTGAATGCGGACACGGTGGTGGATAGCTATCCGTTGCCGCGCATTGATGATGCACTGGATGCCATGAAGGGGTCTGCCTGGTTCGCGACCCTGGACATGATGTCAGGATACTGGCAGGTGCCTATGGCAAAGCGAGACCAGGAGAAAACGGCTTTTTCATGTTTCGAAGGGCATTTCGAGTTTACTCGGATGCCTTTTGGGTTATGTAATGCTCCAGCCACAATGCAGAGGGGTTTGGACCAATTTTTTTTGCATTTGAAGTGGGAGGCGTGTCTTATTTACTTTGACGATATTATAGTGTTTGCACCGGACTTTGAACGTTTTCTGGAGCGTTTAAGGGCCGTGTTAGAGGTGCTGTCTTGTCATAACATTAGGTTGAAGCCATCAAAGTGTTTTTTATGGGTTTGAACAGGTTAAATATTTGGGTCATGTGGTCAGTGCTGAGGAAGTGGCTACGGACCCTGTAAAAATTAGAGCAGTACGAGACTTCCCTAGTCCCGGGAATAGGAAAGGAGTTAAAAGTTTTTTAGGCCTTTGTAGTTATTATAGAAGGTTTATTAAGGATTTTGCAAGTGTGGCTAGACCACTTACAAATTTAACACGTGAAACAGTGCCTTTTGCCTAGACAGCTGTGTGAGACAGCGTTTGAATCCTTAAAAGAATCATTATGTACAGCCCCTGTTTTGGCCGTGTTTGACCCAACGTTACCGTTGAGTTTGCATACGGACGCGTCTCGTACAGGGTTGGGAGCAATATTATACCAGGGGATTAAACCAAATCAGAAGGTATTAGTTTATGCAAGCCGTTCTCTGTTGCCAGCTGAGACTAGGTATACGGTGACGGAACTGGAAGCACTGGCAATAGTGTGGGCAGCAGAGAAGTTTCGACACTATTTATTTTTGAATAAGGTGACAATCGTGACAGATCATCACGCATTGTGCTATTTGAGGTCCCTAAAAAATCCATCTAATCGGTTGGGAAGATGGGCAGCAAAAATGGAGGAGTTCACATATGAGGTCGTTTATAACAAAGGAGGACTTCATCTTGACGTAGATTGTTTGAGTAGATACCCAGTATTGGAACAACAGGTGGGACCAGGAGTTGAAGATGACGCTTATATATATTTGCTGCAAGGGCAAGTGGATATAGCGAGGGAACATATGCAGGACCCAGGGATGGAGATACTGCGTGCCAAAGCAGTGGGTAGAACGGTTGCCCTGAAGGGTTATGTTATGTTGGGGAATACCCTGTATTTTTATAACCCTTCTGATCCTCCTCGGTTATTATTGGTAGTTCCGGAACATCTATGCCAGGGAGTGATTAAGGAGTGTCATGATCACCCATTGGCAGGTCATTTTGGAATATCCAAGACGTTGGCCTTTATGTCACGAGCCTATTATTGGCCACAGATGAAGACTGCGGTAGTGAAGTTTGTGGCCTCGTGTGAATCCTGCCAAAAGAATAAAATTTCTAGAATTTTACCTCAGGGATTGTTGGAACCTATAGCAGTGGAGGGAACAGCTGAAAAATGGGTATTTGATTTTGCGGGGCCATTCCCTCTATCAGTGGGAAAGAGTACATACTGGTTGGTAGCGGTGAATTATGCTACAAGATTTTGTGTGGTGGCCCCTTGTAAAAGTGTGAATGCTACGGCTATCGAGAATTTTTTCCTGAATCTGTTCAATAGGTTTGGTGTACCCAGGGATCTTATATCAGATAGTGGATCACAACAATAAATTAAAAAGTCCCAGGAGTTCTTTGGGAGATATGGGATAAGACATAGGGCCTCAACCCCTTATCATCAGCAGGCGGATGGCTTGGCGGAGCGAATGATTCAGACGTTCTTGACAACGGTCCGGATAACGACCCCTGAGGGTAAATGTCAGGGAGGATGGACTGTTGCATTGAATAGGGCAGTTGCGGCATATAATTTCGCAAAACAGGCGTCCTTGCAGGCTTCTCCATTTGAATTAATGCATGCGTATTTACCACGGTGGCCAGTGTATAATACGGTGGGACAACCACCTTTGGTGGGGCCAGAGATTGCAGTGGGAGAGCGTAGATTGCGAGCGACAAGGGCCTTAATTGAATCGCAGAATACACAAAGAGCTGCGTTTAACAAATCCCATAGAGATGTGGAGTTCCAAATAGGGGATTGGGTTTTTATTAGGGATTTAGCTCCAGCCCGTTTAGGCCAGGGGAAGTTTAAAATGCCCACGGCCCTTACCAAATTGTGGAGAAAGTGTCCCAAGTTAATTACGCATTTTGAGATACAAGAAAAGGTACGCCTCCTATTTCTGTGATGCATGTTAGTAATTTGAAAAAATTTGTTCCCAGGGAAAAGGACCGAGTATTGGCAATTCGTAATGTAAGGTTTGAAAAAGTCCCTAATAGGTGGTGTCATCTGGTTCGAAGAGTGGGGTTGACCTCCTCTTGGGCGGAGTGGGAATTTCGATTTCGAGACCTCCCCGGGCCTCTGTAAGTTGGGCGACATTGTTTTTCTTTTGTTTCGGCCTCGTGTGTCACCTCGGGTAAGTTTTCGTTGTTGGTTTAGAGATGGTTTGTTTTTCTTTATCGCTTTCTTCATTGATTTTGCATGATTTTCGGGTTAATGGAGCATGTAGTCGTGGAATTTTGTCTTTTTTGCTCTAGCGATAAGAAATGGCACAGGGTCAGCCTTCGATAACCCTAACGGTGACCATGTCGGACGGGGTTCGGCAGCGGACGGTGACGGCATCGGTGCCGGGGACGGCATTGGAGTTGCCAGTAGAATTGAATCGTGCCCTGACCCGAGATTATGCAGATAGGCTAGTTTGGCGGCCACGGCGTGGGGGACGGTTTGTCCGACGCCCGTGGACTCCTAGAGGCCAGAGACGTCCCAGCCCTGAGCGGCCAATTTATCGAAATCCGCCGCCGGCGGAGGAGGACCGGGACAGGGAGCTGGCGGATGCCGAGATGGATGCGGGATTCCAACGTTCACCTGGGCCGAGTTTTCGAGAGAATAGGCCGGCAGGGGTTCGCATCGTAGAACTATCATCAGAGTCGGAGGACGTCACGGACGAAGGTTCATTGGGAGGACGCCGTGATTTGCCGCCGAGAGGGCTCAATTCGTCAATTGACCGTCGTCGCCGGCGTGAGAGGGCTCAACTGAGAAGATTGAGATTGGAGGCAGCCACGGATCGAGGTGCGGTGGTCCTCTGGGAGTGTCGGGACCAGTAAGAAGAATGTGAGGCCGGAAATTGTGTGGTTTTTTTTTGTTGTTGAAATTTTTATTTTTGATATTTTGGTTTCTTTTTTTTAAAATTTTTTTTTTGTGTCAAAATTTAGATATTTTGGGCTTTTTTAGCATGATTTATTGATATCCACGGGGTGGACATCCCTAAGGGAGGGGATGTGGAATTCGGGGCCAAAGGTGTTGGCGCCCGAATTCCTAGATCAAAGGTCACAGCCTTACTGACATTCTCGGGCTAACCAGCATTCCTCCCGAGGTTTGCTGGGAAGCTCGAGAGTGTCAGAAAGGCAGTTCGGGTTTACCAGTCGTCCAGGTCGGACACTGGGGTTTGGGGGTGCACCCGCCCGGTCTTTTGATCGCGTGTTCGACGTTCTTCATTGGACTTTACCAGTTATGACCCTCACAATCAAAAGGGATAAGGTCTGGACCGCTGGCTTTCCGGCATGGGGCTCTCTTTATTGCATAGAGGAGCTCATTTTTTGTTAAAGAAGCTTCGCTATGGGTGTTTATGGGGTTAATGTTGGTTGGATTGCATAATCTTTTGTTGTAAATGTTTTGGATGTATTTGTTTAGCGCATTTTTGGGTATGGGTGTCCGGGGTGTGGAAGATTTTGTAAGGCTTCTGTTTATTTGTCTCGAGAAGTCGCTTGGATTAGTTGAATCCTGGAGTATTTGGGTTCCAGTGCTTGGTGTAATTTGTTTTGGCCTCGGTATAGGTCTCCTTAAGTCTGATCTTAGCTGTGCATTTTGCGTCCAAGTTATTTCGGTTAGGGGAGGCAAGGAATATACGTGTGGCAGTGAGGAAGAGTAACTTTTGTTTTGCACATTCAGTGGTGAACCAGGGGGCCTTGCCGGTTCTTTCTGCAAAGAGAAATGAGATTATTTGTCCTTGGATGTTCAGGTTGTTGGTTAGGATTTCTTGGAATTTAGTATATCTAGATCTTATGGGTATGGAAGTATATTGTTCAGAGGTAATCTCATTTATGATTGAGTTGTAGAGCTCGTGACAGGGCTTAAAATTTGTTTTTGGGTATCCCACTGTTGGGTTGTTTTTGAATTGTTTGGAGGGGTATGAAATGTTGAGTTGTAGGGGGTAGTGGTCTGATTGTGTGGTTGGTAGGATGGCAAGGGATGAGATGTGTTTTAGGAGAGTTGTGTTGTCAATGCAATAGTCTATAACAGAAAATGTCATGTTGGTGTGGAATGCTGGTGCTCCATTTGTGTCCCCCTGGTTCTTCCATTTAGGACAGTAAGGTTAAGTTTTTTGCATATTTTTAAGAGTTGATGGCCTCTTGTGTTGATTCGATGATCACATGATTCCCTTGCGACGTTGAGATTCGTTGGGATGGGGGTATGGTTGGGGATCTCGTTCTTAGTGCCTGTTCTTGCGTTCTTGCGTGCAAGTGGAGGGTGGGGGCCTCAGGTTTGCAATTGAGATGAAATTTGGGCTGCGATGGATGGAGTTTGGGTTGTTTTTTGGATTCGCAGAGGGGGGTTGACCAAGTTGGTGTTGGTATTATTGAGTTGGAATTTGTATCTGCTGAATATTGTATATTGTTGTATGCCAGGATGCTGTCTGATAGTTAAGGGTGTGCTCCAGAGGCTTTTAGATGATTGAACTGTGGAAGGAGTATTCTGCATTTCGCTAGTGTTGATTTGGAATAGCTCTGGTCTATACCAGTTCTGTGGAGTCCTGGTTGAGTACAAATGTCGGAAATCTGTTAAATGAATGCTCCATAAATGACTCCAGGTCGTTTCTGTATTTGAATTTAACCATAATCGGGGGAAAGGGTCTTGATAAGGTTGGTCGTCCGAGGGGATGTGCATCATCGATCATAAGTGTGTGGGGAAATGTGGTGTTAAGGGAATTGATGAGGTTTAGTATTTGTGTAGTCTAGGTTGCAGTTGTTACAGGAGGAGGCCAGTTGAATAAGATACAGCATTCAAGTCTATTGTGGTTTTCTAGTTGTTCCAGCCTTAGGGTCATGTCATTAATGGGCATGTATTTAAGCAGGTTGGTGTCGACTTGTTGTATGTTGGATGATTTTAGGGTTTCTATTTCCTTGAATAATGTAGATATGTCAGATGATGTGGATTTATGCCTTGCATCAGCAAGAGTTGTAGCACCTATTAATTTGTTCTGCAGGTCAGTTAGTTTTTTGTTTATTTTGTCATCCATTGAAGTCAGTCTAAAGTCTAGGTTTGTTTGCAGGGCAGTAATTTTGTCGTTGGTCTTGTGTCAGTCCTGCCATTATCAGAGCTAACGATTCCATAATGTTGGAGTTTTGTGTGAATGGAGGTGTAAGTGTAAGTGGTCCGTCGCTTCTATTCTTTTTAGCTTAAAGGTTGTTTGCCGTAGGTATGGGGAGGAGTTGTAGGAGCATTTTGAGATGCTATGGGAAATGTCCGATAGAGGATCGCTGACCTGGAAAAAGCATCAGGAGTTGAGCCTCCAGGATTCACCCGATTAAGGGAGTTTGAGCGTGTAATATGGTTTAATGGTTGGTGTGGCCATTACGGGTCCTAAATTTAATTCCACGCCTCCTCTGAGTAAGATGTGGATACATGATGCATAGGCGTGAAAAGTGTTGTAGAGGAAAGCCATGAGATCTATGAAGCCATGGTTTTGGGTTTTGAATATCTGGGTATTGGTGTAGGTTTTGTGCTTATAATAATTATTCAGAATGGTGGGTAGAAAGGTGGGTACGTAGGTTTATATCTTCGTTTTATGGAAAGTAATGATAAGAAATACATACTTTTTATGGAGTTTATCCGTCTTGGTTTCCCCTTCTTCCGATTATCGTGTAGTGGATTATGTTTGAAGTATGTATTGCCAGATAATGTATGTGTTTTTGTGTTAGGTAGAAAATAAAGGACACTTACCCAAATCTGGGTAAGTTTCGTCCAGATGAAGGTCGGTTGGTGTTTAGTTTGTTTTCCTTCTTGATTTTTTTCCTTTGCTTGTATGATCTGCCCCGTAGGGATGATGAAAGTTGTCTTTAATTTATTTGTATGCCTAAGGGTTTTTATTTGTTGGCTATCATAGTTTGGCTGGTTGTATAATTGGAAACTTGAGCTGGCTGGTTTGATTGACCCTGGCCTGGTATTTCCCCTTATTGTCATCCATTTTCGCTGCCACATCATTATCAATTCGTTTGTCTTTTTGTAATTGTTTTGCGGATATTTTAATGTGGGAGATATGTGTGTTTGTAAGGGAATAACATATTAGTGGATAAACAAAAGACACGCCAAGTACCGGACCAAAATCGTCCGAGTAATAGTCGTGGCCCAGCCGCATTTAAGGGCTCACGAACGTGTTTTCCACGAACGTGCCTGCTTGGGTGTTGTTCAGTGGATTGTTTTAACATGTTATGTTTCTACCTTGTAGCAAGAGGCAAATCAAATTGTAAACCCCGTCAGGAGACGAGTAATTCACCCGAGTCCCAACGCAAGTTAACAGTGGGAAGCGAGGTGATAGTCGGCTGCACCGGGAGCTCGAAAAAACACGTCTGTCTAGTGCGACACCTTGGCACCGTCTCCAAAGCCAATAGTTAAGTCCTCCATTGGTTTTGGTTATTCTCTGCTTGTTTTTAACATACTTCCAGAACTTTTTGGAGCTATCATTAGCGCTTTTATGAATTCCTTGCCACACCTTGAGATCATGGTCATGGATGCTATGTGCCACGTGGGTATGTGCATGTTGTTTAGTTAGCATATAGTCTTCCCAAGCTTTCTTGGTTAGATCGGCATCACCCAGTGTTAGCAGTTTCCGGTGTTTTTGGGAGGCCTCTCTGCGTTGTGCTACAGCTTTTTTTAATTTCTTTGGTAAACCGAATTGGGCCTTTGACTTTGTCTGGCTGGTTAGATTCTATTATTCCCGATTCCTGGCTTGCATTCAAAACTGCTGTCCTCCACATCTCATATCTCGTCAGGTCTTGGTCAGGGCTGTCGGTCTCTATGGATTTGGTGTATTTTCCCACATCTTGGCTTTGTCAAATAGTTGCAGTGTTAGGGGAAGTGTGTCTCCATGAGGGTGTTTGTTGGCTTGCTTGATGGTGAGTACTATGACGCTGTGGTTAGTAGCAATGCCCTATTCATGGCTTTCATCTATTTTTATTTGTGTAGCTTCACTAGCTACATTATCATGAAGGAGGATGTAGTCGATAGCACTGTGTAGAGGCCCTCTAGACCACGTAATTTTTCCTTGACATATCTCTAATAGATTGCCTATATTTAAACTAGCCTGTTCACAGAAGGAGCGCAGCTTAGTTCCATTGCAGTTGTCGGCAACATCGAGCTTCCTGAGGTGACCATTGAAGTCCCCATAACAATTGTCTTCCAACCTCTGCTGATGAACATATCACTATCCTATTTAAGACACATGTATATTGCATCATTCCAGGAGGCTTCTGTCCTCTTAAATGATATCGAGCTCCCTGAGGTGACCATTGAAGTCTCCATAACAATTGTCTTCCAACCTCTGCCGATGAACATATCACTATCCTATTTAAGACACGTGTGTATTGCGTCACTCCAGGAGGCTTCGGTTCCCGCAACTACAAAGTCAAGGACAACCTATGACTCGTTGCAGATGAAGGGTACAACTTGCAGATCAGGTAAAGAACTGGTATGAAGCACTACTCGCTACCGTCAAAGTTGTACTAGAAGGTTGAACTTACCTTCAGGAGATCACAATCATCCCCTCGTATGATCAATCAATCAACATACTTGGGATGGATTTCCGAAGACAGGCAGAAATCTTGGTTGACTGTGGAGGAACCCAGTGTCAATTCAAGAACCCTGTCATGCAAAATATAGTAGCAGAAGCTCCTATAAATCTGGTGGACAAGATCGAGAAAGTTCTTTTCAACACCAGTTTTTATGCTGCCAATGAAACTTTCCTGGTGAACCACCTAAGTGTGCCTGAAGCCTTGCAAGATGTCACTCTTCGAAGTGATAAAGCCCCACATTTCTCGCAAAAGGAACGAGATGAAGTAAACGAACTACTGGAGGAACATCGAGGGATCTTTGAAGAGCCTGAAGACACAGCAGATGTCCCCCACAGAGGATCAAGATCAAGCCTGACGCTCAACCATCAGCCGTAAGGGCATACACCGTATCACCGATGAAGAAAAAGATTCTTCAAGAGAAGGTTAATGACCTTATCATGAAGGGGTACATGGTACCCTCTTCTTCGCCTTGGGCAGCACCATCCTAACTGGTACCCAAGCCTGGAAATGCCAGTGAATGCCGCATGGTCACGGACTTCCGTGCACTCAATGCAGTAACGATACCTGATAAGTATCATCTGCCCAAGATCAACAATCTAATGGCAGAAATACAAATCAAGCCATACATGTTGTCCCTTGATTTAACCAGCTGTTAATGGCAAATTCCCATCCATAAGGATTGCCAACAGTTGTTTTCGACCATGCCGATGGCTGCTCGAAACTCTGCAGCCCACTGTAAACAGGTTGTAGATGAGATACTTCAGACGATAACTGGCGTACTTGTTAAAGCCTATGAAGATGATCTATACCTTGGTAGTGGTACTGTAGAAGAACATGCCAATGATCTAAACAGAATCTTCTGTAAATTTGGCCAAAGAAACTTTGGTTTTAACAGAAAGAAATGTGAGTTTTTCATGAAACGACTACTCTTCCTAGGACATGTCTTGAACAGTCAAGGAATAAGTCCGAACCTGGAAAAAGTAGTGGCCGTCTCAAAAATAGACTATCCGAAAAACACAAAACAGCTCAAATCCTTTCTGGCCTCTTGCAAGTGGTTTCGAAAGTTCATCCCGGACTTATATTGGGACTTAGTGGATGCATTATGTGGCATCGTTCTTCAGGCGCCTCAGGCAAAAAAGTCCGCGATTTTTAGTGCCACTTATGGGATTTATGCTGCATTCGGAAGTGGTCCCAGACGCCCTTGACTCTGTGAAGGATTTTTGGCTATGTCCATAGCCAAATCTATCTCACAAAAATAACTTACACTCGGACAGTTCCCTGTAGGAACAAAACGGGACTTAATCTTGTCAATCACTGCATTCCACCGTTCGTCCAAAATACCTTTTGTCAGTTGAACACACGGGAGTTTGCAACCTCCGTTGGCTGTTCAACTGACCCTCAGGAGATAAACAAAATCTCTTAAAATTTTGTTTCTAGCTTTTATGATAACTCGGCATCTACAATGGATAGTCACAGAATGACCACTAGAAGCGGTGGGCCAAACGGACCTCCGCTTCTGCAGACTGCTGCTACTGGAGGATCCCAAGTCCTGCCAGCCACCAAACCTCCGAGTGTTGACAAACACCCGGAGACTCACCTGGTGAAACACCCCTACTGGGATCCTACCCTACAGGAACCGCCTGAATATTAGCTGGGAAACCACCAACAAATGCAGAGAAAAGAGAAACACTAAGCATTGTATGAAATGTATTGTGTACAACATACGAGGGCTGATCAAAAAATTCCGGGACTTTTTGAATTGCCCGACAATGGAGCATCGTAGAGCAGTATGGTTA